>MVJL01000803.1:0-185550 GCA_002156465.1 Macrocentrus cingulum | reverse complement strand
TTTTTTTTTTTTTTTTTTTTTTTTTTCAAGTTGATTTTGTATCACGTCTTTAAAGCCAGAAGAGCGTAAAAAAAAAATTATTCTTGTTGTTTTAAATCGTCATATTTTGAAAACTATTGAGCATTAAAACTTTTCTTAAGAGACCTTTTGTGTGGAGGATTTTATCAACTACAAAATATGTCCCTAATAAGATTTGTTCAACTTGCATCCTTAACAAGATATCGGCAAATAAAAAGATCTGAATTTTTTGGCGATACGCTCTTTTGGCTTTAGACACGCGATATTATCAAGTACCTAAGATAATAGAATTGAAAGGATTTGTGGAATTGATACATGGGTTAAAAATTCTTTTAAATTATAAACTGCAGGATTTTTCAAATAGGAAAAAGAATGGGAAAATTATGGCTATCGATTTTATTTTCTATCCAAAGGCTAATCGATCGTCTTTTCTGAATTCGTTGGAGTGTAACGTCGCTATCAGAGCCGAGAATTATCCCGGGCGAGAGGCGGCTGCTGCTCGAAGCTGGGAAATTAAAATCCTTGGAAGTCCCGAGGAAACGCGAAGGCTGGTCTTGATGTCGTGAGGCGAGAGGGTGGCAGGGGGATCGAAGAGTCGGGTCCATTAAGAAACCCCGAGGGCCCTGGCAGCGCAAAGCGAAAAAGAGAGAGCGTTCCCTCTATCTCGAGAAGTGTCACCGATGATGAATAGTTGGCATGAACAAAAAGAATATCAAGCTCTCGCTCTCGAGCTGTATTTTTTAACCTAAACCATCAACCTCTCTCTGACTCGCTGTTTCAGCTTTCATACCATCGCACCTCCCCAAATACATCCAAGACATAACCTCTCTCAGAGTTATATTTCCCCTTCGACTTGCCAGAACTTGCGACGATATCATCTTAATTAAAAGTTGCCAATTCATTTCGCAGGGCGTTTCCACCCCGTGAAACGTCGCCTTTGTCTTTGGCCTGCGGATAAGGGAATATATATAAGGGGGTGCGTATTTTTCGCGAGAAAAGTGCGTGATGCGGAAGTCTTTCAGATAATAAACACGCGTTTGCTTTTCTTTATTGGACGGAAATGACGCTGCAAATGCTCGTGTAGTTTAATTTATAAAATGTTGTTGATATTTACATCGTCTTGCTGTATACACGATTTTTACACGTTATTCATAATTTCATTTATCTCTATATGCGGGTCCCACTTCACTTACTTCAATTGACAACGTCGATCGCAATCGATCATTGAGAACACAGGGGTAATTACAGTGTATATACTTCTAACCGGTGTTCACTTGAATTTATAACGAGCAATAAAACACAGAAAAGTCATTAGTATTCCTACTGACCAATCGTGCGGTTAAACTCTTTCCGATTTTTCGTTCATCAATCTTTTCTCCAGCCAAATTCAATGACCATTTGAATCTAAGAATTTTTTTTCACGTGATACACCAGTGTAAACCCCGGTTTCTAATTGCAAATTTTCCTTTTATGGCATATATCTATATAGGGAAGAGAAGGCGAAGGATATGGCACAAACGGCCATGCCGCTGGCAAGCAACCCCGAGCTTAATTTACTTCCCAATTTGTATAAAATATCTCGTGGCTAATGAAGCAATTTGAGGCTGTCCTGTGCCGTTAACGTATGGAGTCTGCGAGCCTCTGGGTAATGAAGATGCCAGGATGGGCTATCATGCTGAGGGAGGGCCATGGGGCGAAGGGTGGTTTGCAGAGGAAACATTATTTTCACGTCGTTGGTCTGCAGTGGCGTGGAAAAATAAAAATTCTATAGCTACAAACTGTTTTTGTGGAGATCGATGAGTTTACACTGCTGCCAGTTTTTGTATAGTATAGAATTTTTCCATTTCATTTTCGCATCATCTGACATATTGTTCCAGGTGTTGATTATATATTCATGCAGTTGCTTGGTAAGACTAGTAATATAACTAACGAAGGCATGCGGGCAATAATTAATTCATTAATCATCCACAGAAAGAAAAACGTCGTTTATCAGATGGTCGTTAAAGGTGCAGCGGGAAAGTTCTTACGTCACTTTTGCAGTGTCTGAGGTGTCAGACGTCGTAAAACTGATCCCTGTATAATTTTCAATCACCCCGAGGATTTGACGACCTCGTCACGAGCGATTTGCCCTCTTCCTGCGTCGTGGGAGATAAGGGCGAAATGACGAGGTCACAACGACCGGTAAAAAGCCGATCTCTTCTGGATAATGTTCAGAGAGAAAGTGGAATCAAAAGGACCTTGGAGAAGCCGCCAAGTGATCTCAAATCAGAGCTGGAGAACACACGCCACTGATGTCTGCGGTGATCGTAAAAAGACAATACTCCTCTCGCACCACCAAAACTACCGCCGAGCCACAGTTGGGTCCTTCGTTCTCTCTATCTCTCAGCTGTGCGCATGCAGAGCACCTTCTCAATAGCCTTCAATGTCTTCGCTTCGAGCTCCTTCATTTTTTTTTTCACTCGGTACTTTCAGAGTTCCATTGAATTTTATTGCATTGACGGGGAAAAAGTTTTCTTTGAAAAATGGCCACATGAACGATGTGCAGATTCAAGTGAATGACGTTCAATTGCATGAAAAAAAATTCGATAGATCACTCTCTGGCATTTTAATGAATTGGCAGAATAGAGTTTTTACCTTTTTTAAATTTATCTCTTTGTATATCCTATATTTACACACAATACTGGTATTAAATATTGAATAAAAAAAAATTCAATAATCTCATTAAATGGATCATCATAAAACCCGCATCATAATAAAATTACATGAAATTTTACTGCAATTTATAAGTATATATAATTAAAACTAAATAGATAATAATTTTGAATCTCTTTTTTATTATTTGCAAACATGAAACTTTACTCTTTGAGAATAAGAGGGAAAAATTAAATGTAAAGCATATAGGGGAGATTGGACGCAAATGTGAACACACAGTGCCTATATTGAAAAAGTGACGTTGGAAAATCAGTAAACAATGATACATTATTAAATTCTAATAAACACAGCAATGCATCAACACAATTTTTTTTTAAATACCTAATATAGAACAGTTGAAATAAAATATAAATATAAATTTGTCGATATTGCCTGTGGTGTTGATTATATGCTTACAAATAAAAAAAATAATTTATTAAAAATAAGAACACTTTTATTGCAAATCTTCAATTCCCTATTGAAATAAAAAGTTTTTTTTTTTCAATTTAACGCTTATTTTTCCTCATAAAAAAAGAGTAACGGTAGTAGTAGTCTATTCGCGAACAAGAGGATAGTATTTCAATGTTTTTTTATGTGTTCCTCGCAAACTTTTCAAACTTGCCCCCGATAAAAGCATCGTCTAATGGATGAATTTCTATTTTTGTTTCAGGTAAGTGTCTACATATCTTGCGGCCGAGTAGAAACAGTAAGTAGGTTACTCCCGTCAGTCAATATCCGGGCCTACACGTGTGTAATCGTCTTATAGCAATAGTCACGGTGGAAGAGCGACGGGAGCGCGACCCCCATCGCCCGGCGGCTCTGCCACGAGAGAGATCGATCACCGAATGTGTCTCTCGAAGAGTGTCGGGGGCGGCCGTCGTCAACGTCACTAGAATCATCCCCGCAGAGCGATGGGTATACTCTGTGGAAGCTCATGTAGATTTCCGAGGTCGCTCTAATGTCTCTCGGAAATTAAAACGATCGCGCGCCGCCACCCTTGAGGCGCGGCGCACCCCCGCAACGCCGATCGTGTTTGACTTTGGCACACGCATCCATTGATTTCATTAGCCGATACTGGATCCACCGCCGCAGCGTGACGTGGAAGGGGACCGTGATGTTAAATTGCGACTGAGAAAGACCCAATGTAATAATATGCGAGTAGTCGTGTCCTGGGGTGCAGATAGGCTAAGAGCGATAGGGTCGCAGGCCAAGTGAGACTGTTCTGCAGGGAGGACAGGGTGTGTACGATATACATTAATGACGTCAGGACTGTCTCGACTGCAGATAAAAAAAAAACACATTATTCATCCAGGGTGTAATTACACAAAAATTTCAAGAAGCCTCCAAACTTTATCATTTAATTATTTCCCAAGTAAAAAGAAAATATTTGATTGATCAATGATGTGTGAAAAAGTCATTCATCATAAACATACATCATCTTATTGAACAAAAATGAACATTTGATGAACTTTTAAAAATTCAGTATGCATCAAAAATGTAATTTTAGCAAATTTTTGCTCAATGCTGAATATTTGATTGTATTATAAAGGTACTTTGATTTTTAAACAAGTAAAAATACCGCAAAAATTCAATTTTTATACACGTTGAACTTGAAAAATTCATAAAATGTTCATTGTTGTTCAATAAAATGAATTTGTGGTGAACTCTTGCTGTCTGTTTATGATTGATCAATGATGATCAATCATAGATTTATTTATTTTTTTTCAAAATCACATTCCAGGATTGAAACAGAGACATTTTTCTTTTTACTTCTGTGTTTGTAAATGTTTTTTATAGAATTGTCTAGTTGGATATTTATTAAGTTTCGAATCCCGACGCAGAGATTCACAGTTATGTGCTACTGCTGGATTAAAAAAAAACCACTGGTCAGTCGCCGTATTGTCCAAGTGGACGAGATGCTCGCTTTGGAGTTGTTTTAATAGTCCGGGTCGGGTTGACGTGATATTATGGACAGGACGAGTAAGAACGTATACTTGAAACGGGACAAATTGATGTCTCACTCCGTGGTCTAATTAAACCAGCCACGCGGGATCGATGTGACTTGCCTTCAACAAAATATACATCTCGACGTTCAACTTCAACACTAGCACACTGTTATAGCATCTCTCTCTAACTCCATATCTAAACTTGACTGGTGATAAATAATGCTTGGGACTTGAATCGCGGCAGACTCGTCTCCTCGAAGTGTTAATTTAATTGGCTCACTCGCGCTTGTTCAGAACTCGAGAATAATTGTTGAAGTCGGTTCAAATCGGGATGCGGGAGCAGTGAAACGGATAACATCGTCCACGCTAAATATGTATACTCCTCGATATGGTTAAACCAGTGTGTGTCAGCGCGAGTAGGGAAATATGACGACGACGACGACGATGCGGCATGGAAATGCAATAAAGACAGGTGAGAGGCGAAAGACGTCTTCAAGACTCCCATGACCTCAATAGACGCTCGTGTAATTATATTCTCAAGCTTGTCGATCGATTAAAATTAAATTAACTTTATCGTTCGGCAGCATATCCACCATCAGAGCATTACCCTTGTTAGCCAGCAGCTCCAATTACGTGTCGTCTGTATCCAAAAGAACAAAATTCATCTATAAACCATTTAAATATTCGAATATCATATAAATATAGTTATTCATAGTTACTCAAAAAATCCATGATATTTATTTTAATACGTTAATAAAATCCCAAATATAGTTTTCGTAAACGTAAAACGACATTCATCGATTGTTAGAGGCGGGGTAGGTAGTATAATAAAAACTGCAATTATTACCGCGCATGATAATATAGAAAAAACAGGCAGCTATCGTGAAATATCTTCGAGACTTATTGCACTAGGCTGGGAATAAAGCCTGGGTCAGATCAAAACTTTTCCTATCCAGTAGGATTTAAGATTGAATTTATTGTGGAAAAAGACGAGTCAAGATTTTATTTTATGTTGGAGAGGGTGGGGACGATCCGTTGGAGGTTGAAAGAAGCAAACGTCATAAAACTATTGGATAATAACAGCTCACGAGAGTGCACTTAGAGCTAAGGAGGTTGGCGGATGGATCTTAATCCAAGAACAGAGGCATTATCACAGTATTGGGTCTTAGCGCCCTCTATATAAGAGTGCTGCGATATTCGACAGCACTAGAGCAACAGATTTGAGCACATACATCAAGCTTCACGACTAATCTGACTCCCCTAACAATGTGCACGCGTCGGAATCTTCTTACATGACCCGCGTGCTCACCACCCGCATGTGCGCTGCCCCCTGCCCCGTGTGTATAGCATTGGATATATAGATTTTGGATTTACTACTGAGCTATGTAGCCAAGCAATCCGTGCGCGAGCTCATGTAATCTCTCGCTAATAACTGCGATTTATCGTTTCCCCTCTGTTCCTTCTCGACTTACCGAATACTTATGGATCCACTCTCGATCCTGATGGATCTAATCACCAAGTGCTCGGTCTAATAATGGTGAGAGAATCAGTCTCTGGGTTTTTATTTCATCTTTAAATACCAGTCTTGGTTTAGATAATAAATTGTTGGTAATTTGGCAATACCTTCAATTTCTTTGTGGATAAAAAAAATATTGCCGTCCCATTTTCAACCGTAATGATAATTCGAGCTACTAGAGAATTATTGTAGGATTTTTTCAAGTTGTTCCAGTGATATTGAAGTGAAAAATTAGAAATAATATTCGATCTCCTAGATAATTACACTCTAAACAGGTTTTTTTCCAACAAACCAACTGATTCTTTCATTTATTATGTATCCCACGTCTTAATTTTGATTAGGACACTGTAGTTATAGATTTAGTATACATCCCTGATTCATATACTGAAGATTCATACTAGTGTCTAAAGAGTCAGTGAAAAAATAGGGCACTTTACGCACTAGTGAAAAAGAGACATTCTTTACGCACGGATGTCAATTCTCAATAAAGAAAAAACGAGTTTTATAGGCATTTGTTGCAAGCAAAAAAAAATCAAGTTCAAGTCATAACTAAAAATTAAATATAAATAAATGATAGATGATAAAACCATCGAACAGACCCCCGGATAATACATAGCGGTAGTTTTTCAATTTATGAAATAAGCTTCTCGTAAGGGCTGTTTATAATATTCATAAAAATAGTAATATAAAAAAAGTTCAACTCACTGGGTGCGGTGAGTGAAATTTTTTTTGCATATTTTCATTTTACTAGTATTTGCATAAAATAAAAAAAAAATACTTCCAACTAAAATTCTAGGTAAATCCCGTTTTTTTTTTTTTTTACTGAAAAAATGCCGTTAATACGGGAAAATCACCCCGTTTGCATGGGAAATTCATACAATTTGCACTGAAAAAATACAAGAAATTGTAATGACGATATGTATAGACAGTTTTTTAACACAATAATTATTATTTTTGAATATTAACGATTATAGATTTGTGTGTAAAGAGGCTCAATCTAAGAATTTATTAATTTTACAGTTATACTGCACATAATAAAAGTATTTAACCTTTTTTCCGTGTGATATATATCATCTTCTAGAAGAGGAAATACCGTTGAGATACGTAAAGATGCGTTTGGTTGGGGTTGATATGCAAGAGCATGTCGGAGCGTGTTGCAAGAGACTAGAGTGACACAAATGTGATGTGAAATATTACACAGTTGGAGATTATATATATTAGTGCCTGTGTCATACCCAAGAGGAAATTACTGAGATATGAGTTTTATTGTGTGGTAGAATGAAAGAACGCATTCATTAATATTAGGCTCCGTGAGAGACTTCTTTTCTGGTGTTTCTCGACATGTGTTTTCACCTGCGCGAGAATTGTCAACCTGTCGAGTGTGTACACTGTTGCTGGAAAGATAACACACGTCGGGCTACAAATATTTGACTGGGTAACTGGCTTTATGTTTGCTTGCCTGTCTTGGACACTGTGTTCGCACGCGCTCCAAACATTTTCTTGTACTTTCATATCTGCGCAAACTACTTCCAAAAATTTTATACATACTCAAATAAGATTTACCGTCATTTCCGTTTCATTAACACTCTTTGTGTCAAGATGTGTACAGTCTCAGTGCATCAGAAATAACCTCTCGGATCCCGTTGGTTCGTCGTCGTGCAGTGGCGATGCATCGTGCCAATAATGGCGGTGGCATTGCCGCAGGAGCTGAAAACCTCTGGCTAAAAGAATCTGGTTGATTAGCGGCTAAGCGTGGTATGGGAACGGATTCGACTTGCGCGAGTAGAGAGTAGTTCATGCTGGTAAACTCAGCTCCGGCCATTTGCCAGGCTCGTGGCGTAATAAATTAACGCGCAAGTTGAACGCGCGGTTAACGGGAGGGTTGGCCGGTACCAACCTACCTTTTAACACCCGCTGGGGCAATCCCTGCAGCAGATATCAGAAAACGTTACGCATCACGCACATGTACCATTAGAAACGACACCTCTTCCGCACCTTTTCATCTGGATCATCCGTCTTCAACTTCTTGTGTGATGGCTTGATATCACGTCATGCGCCACTTTGTGATCAATTTATCGTCTGTTTGATCGAACATTCGGCTTATTGTGTATACCCTGAAATTACGTTTGACTGCAAACTCAAATCTGCGCGATGGTGAAGGTCTATAACTGCATGAGCCACGCCTCAATTAAGTTCAGGAGTTGGTTTACGGCCCAGGCGGCTATTTATGATGAGAATGTCCACACCTGCGGTGACACTGGTCACCTATAACCTTCCTTATACCGTGTGGCTGCAGCCCTCTCTGCCTATAACCTCCCTCACACCTCGCCCAAGTATTTTATGGTGTGCAGATATAGCCTCACGCACATCTCACCCGGCATTAGCTCCACACACCAGGTGATATACGACGACTATATTGCTTTCTCGTGCCCCAATCGTCTTTCCCGGAAAATCCTCGTATCGGCTCACACGTGCCGCCTTCAGATTCCATGATGCACTGTCTGTGATATGAGGGCATTAGTGTGGAGAACAGCTTGCAGATAGGTCTTGCGATCTGATGTTGATAGTGTCCTGCTATATACGTTTAATATATTTAAAGAATCAACTTTAGATGCTATCTCCTGCTTTTTATTCTAATATTCATGGTTTTATTTTTTTAATATTAATCAGAGGGTTTTAACCTTCGAGTCTTTGGAGGTTTTGTTATTTTTAGATTTTGAATAGAAATTGTTTTCAGGATTTTGATTAGTTTCTGTGCTGTGTGAGCCTATACTTGTCTCGTTCTCCTCTATCAGCGGTGAATTTATTTATAGATAAATCTGGGTGAAGGTGGCAGTCGATTGTTACAGTGTATATAGGTATATATATATTTTCTATGCATCGCGGTGCGATAGGAGGAAAGTGAGGAACGTGATTTCGCGTCGGTGGAAAAGAGTGTATGGCGTCGACGAAGTGCTTCTAGAGTGACGTTATATACTGGAAGTATCTGTCCATCAGTGTCAAGCAACTGTCTGCTGCTGCTGCAGATGATTCTGCTGCCGCCTTCAAGATGTAGTCTCTTGCCGCCATTTCCTGGATGTGTCTCTTATTATTTTCTCCACTCGACTTGTATATATCATCAGCGGCGCTTTGCTGCGTTTTACTTATCAAAAAGAATTTACCTAAAAACAATTTTCTAAAGCCCAACTGTGAAAAATATTAATAATAACAGTGTAAAATAATTTTTTAATATTTATTTAAATGCTTCAAATTTTTTTTTCTTTCTAAAAAATTTCATTCTTTATCGTTTTTTTTTTTTTTTTTCAAATTTATCGATCACAGAAATATCTATTTTTACGGTCAGAGGTCAGATTTTGTTGAATTATAAAAAATTGTTATTTTTTGGGTAAAAAATTAAGACATATTTTTATGAAAAAAAAAAAAAAATTATTCATCACTCTGGATTTTGTTTGGTTGGAGGGCGTTGATGTGTTTCAGAGTACTTTTAGTGCGTGGATAAATCGGCCGAGAGTGATAGCTAATTGGATCAGAGAAATCTGATTGCGGAAACGCGGGCGAGCACCCTTAAATTCGACGGGTGTAAAATATTCGCGGGGGATCGAATTTCAATTATTCGATTGAGCTCGAGTGTAAAGAGTTCTCTGCGAGCCAAACGAACACATCATGTACAGACATGTATATTAGAGGGGGAATTAGCGAGGCAATCCACGTTACCGACCGCGCAGTGAATCACGTGTGTGCAGGGGTGACTTCCATTCGAAAATGGATACATAAGTTACGATTCGATTTCGCGAGGAAACTCCCTGAAACGTATCTCTCTGTCTCTTCAGCTTTAATCGTATTTGAATGCAATGTTGTGGAAAATTTCATTTGGCGGGTTGGGGAAAGGAGTGGAAACAAGATCCCGCTGAGACTTTGTCTCGACAGACCCCCGCAGTGGTGCGCGTTCTATACATCAGTTCCTTCATATTTGCATAATGTTTCATGCACTCGAGTCATTTCATCTGATTTAAGTAGGACTGAAAAATGAAATTCCATTCGCCACTTGGCTGATGATAAAAGTGCGTGTCTCGGCCGCATCGAGTGCGATGCAGAGTCGCGAGGAGGGAGAAAGAGTGGGAAAGGTTCGCTCCAATTTACATTTACACCGAGACCGATTGAATCTTGATTGGAAAATCCACTTAATTAACGACGCGCCATTATGTTTATTGGTCCGGCCACAAGTGGGCTCTGTGGGAGTGCCCCGACGCCTGTGTGCGACTTTGTCCGTGTATTTGTCTTCCGATCTATTACTTTGCGTGCTCAATGTCTTTTAAAAACTATCTCAATTAATCGCCCTTTCAGCACTAACTGTAAAAATACATTTTTTCATCTAAATTAAAACAATCTATCCTTTGATTTTGCTAGAAAAAAAAACGTTTAAATATTGTTTAAAATCGATTTAACTCATAAAAGTTAAAAATAACACTTTTGTCTGACGCAACATAGGTTTTTCTACTTAAATTTTAATTTTTTTCTAAATAAAATGACAGCTGTCATTGTTTATAAAAATTTTTTCTATTTTAAAAAATTGTTTTGCTTTATTAATATTAATTACCAGAGACAAATAATTTTTTTTTTTGAATGAATTAAATTATTTATTTTGATGATTTAAAAATTTTTCAGATTGTTGAAAAATTTCTAAATTTTTTTTCCAATAAAAAAATGTAAAATAAAATTTTTATAGCAGTGAAATATTTATGAAAAAATATTTAAAATGTTGAAAATGAATTGTTTTATCAATTGCAAGTGATTTTTTCAACTAAATCAAGTTCAAGAATGGATTTTATGAACTTGTTCAACACGTCTATCAGCATTATTTATCCAGCCAGGTTGATAAAAAATATTTTCCTCTCGTAACCAGAATTCCTCACTGCCTGATTTCCAGAACTATATACCTAATCCACGTTTACAACTACGTGAAATAGCTGTCTTTGCTATCAGAAAAGGTATTATTACTGGCAACTGGCCACAGAAGTCAATTCCCAGTTGCGAGCGAGGACGTAGGAGCTCGCAGTAGGACAAAAAGAGTGTTTCAGTTGATTGGGATCAAGACGTAAAAGTCCGGATCGCACTCGGCTGACCGTGGCGCACCAAGTAAAACACGAGACTTGAAGTACGTAACGGGCGGCGTGATCCTAATTAATTGCGTGAGCAGTTAATTGCTGATAATTGTCGGTTTTATTGCAGCCGCGAAGATTGCCGCCTCGGCAGTGATTTTCGCGCACTTTTTCGTCCATTCCACGCGTCCCTCTGGCCTCGCTTATTGTCTCGTCAGTGGCAAAACGGCCTGATGGTAGGTACTATTCACGGAGCAAATCGCCAACGATCGGCGCATTTTATCGACTCCTAAATTGCGTCGTTGAGTGCAAGCGGCAGCAAGAAATATGACAGCGGATCGGTTCGATCGGAATAAAGAATCACTGCGGAGGAGTTGTTGTGCAGCCGAATGAGATACACAGGAGGAGCCGACAGGCCGACAGGTGACGCAGGCAAAAACTTTTCTTCGCCGTCGATTCCACGGATGACGACGGAAAATAAGAGACCAACTCATGCGCACTTTATATTCCAGTTATATTATCTACTCGCCGATGGACGCTGTGGCAAACACTGTACGTCGAGAACTATGTGCCAACTAATGGCTGCGCAGATGTCGGTCTCTCTGATGCGCTGATTTTATCTCCAATTAAATGTTACGTCGACAAATTAGGACAGGGACGCGAGATCCATCGCATACTCTTTATACACAGTCTACGGTGTTTGTTGGTTTGAGGGAATTTTTTTTTGCTCTTGGTACGGATAAATTATCTAGACGTAGATGGAGAAAAATTTTAAATACAGTTTAACGGTCAGTTTATGATAAACAGTAGGAAAATTGGCATGCAATGCGAACGTTTTAGAATTTTATTCTTCAAAAATATACGAAAATTACTTTTTAGTGACTCTGAATTAATTATTTGTGCAGGAAAAAAAATTTATCTTGGTTTATACTAGTGAAAAAAGACGTACTTTAGCAAATTTTTTTAATAGTATTTTTAATATTAAAAAAATCCCAAGCATCAATTACCCATGAATTAAATAAAAATAAGAAATTATCTACATTTTTTTCTAGAAGAATAAAAAGTTTTTAGCTTTTAAACTTGATAAAGCGCGTATTTGTCACGATATAGTAGCATGCACTAGCCGTCCCGCACTCTAAAGTGCGGGACGAGCGAGGATCATGCAGTGAGCACTTTGTATCACGCGAGCGTCGAGTCAACGACAATGTTTGGCGAGGCATGAGGGCACGCGGATGATGTGGAATGGTACCTATATGCACAACAAGATGCTGGATGGGCTGATATATATGTGTGGAGACTTCTCGAAGCGAGCCAGAGTACACTCTTGCATGTATGATTGGCCCCGTAGATGTCATTCGTTATGTAAATGCCCAAGTGTTTACGAGCAGACACCTACGATAACTAGCTCTCGAGAGTCCTCGCTATCCAGTTTAACGATGCGTCTGAGATAGAATCTCGCAGCTAAAATGGAGATGGTTTTTTTCGCCTTACGCACCACACGAGTGCTGCCTACACATCAGCTAATTGGCAGGCGATTCCAAAAGGTATTTTGGAAGTGCTGTAAGAGAGAATAAGAGATGAATATTTCTTCTCACATTTTATGCATCATGATTGTAATTTTAATTCTCCATCGTTTTGCACTTTGTATATTCTACATTGCATTCCAATTAATTAAACGTTCCACATGACTTTTTTGATGAATATCAACGTGCTCCACGGTTCGATAGGCACAGCTGGGAGTGCTGTGCTAATGGTTTTTTGTCCCTGAGTTTCATCACACTGTCACTCAATGCTCCCTGACCTTTAGCAATTACAGACAATGATGGTATTACGCAGTTTGTATTGTTTTATGATGAATAAGAGCATCCTTTGGGATTATTTTCGAGGGAGACCTCGGGTAAAGTACGTATAGAATCTTGCAGGGTGGAAATTGAACATTACGTAATGTTGACCTTTGTAAACATCGTTGTAGATCGAAGTATTATTTGTTTTAATTCAAGAAAAACATTGGATAAAGATCACATTTAAACGTTTGTAATTTTTCTATTGGTCGAAATTTTGAACTTTAAATTTAAATGGTATTTTTTTTATTATCTAAAAGAGCTGTATTTTTTTATTCTGTTAAGTGCTAGTAGCAATTAATTGGTATATCTAGTCAGAAACTGGTACAGTCAACTTATGTGAATAAAATATTGTGAGAAATGTGCTGAGTGAAGGTAAAAAATGGGATTTTTCACAGTGAAAATTTATGTCTCAAAATTCTATCGAGTTCTATCGAATTAAAGAGTCGAATAGGAACAGTTTAAAAGGTCAAACTTTCCTTGTCCCATTTCTATAAATTCTCGTCGACACGTGTCGAATCAATTGTGGTCGAAGTAAACGTGATCCGAGAGCGGAGTCATTAGCCGGAGCAATTGAATTAAAACCCCAAGCGGCGATATTCCATTGTCAATCTCTCGGATACAGTTTTAAAAAAACCCGGTGGAAGGATATATCTGCACAGGCTAAAGGAGGTAGTATCGCGTACACGTACGAGACGGCGTCGGTACCGAAGCGAGACTACACCTCTAATTGCGTTAGATAGCACGAGGCTTATTAATAACTTGAGATTTCACTGTACCGGGTGCGCATATGGTCTCGCGACGAGGCCACGACCGATATCCCTCACCTCACCACCCCGACGGGACGATATATAATGTATATATGCGAGGAACGAGTCCTGGCGAGAGGCGGAAGATAGTACGGACATGGCATTTCACTTAATGATAAGCTCTCGCGACTTATTCCACCGAGTTTTTCACCTTTTATCACACGAGGAATTCAATTCCGCAGCTTACACTCTTAAATATCTCCTCGAACGAACGATATTTTGTCTTGTTAAAATATACCCAATTTTTTTTTTCGCTACTTCAGAATCTTTCTCCATCAAACATGGCTCAAAAAAAATTTTTTCTTTATTTATACTACTGGATTTTTTCAAATTAAATAATTCACTAATTAAGTTTATCAGGCAATATTTTATTAAACGTCTGTGAAAATTTTTTAATTAAAAAAAAATACCTGTAAAAAATATTCATTATTGCATTAATAAACTAAAAAATTAAATTTCTGTAAATTTTAAATACAGACAATATAATATTAATATAAAAAAAATATTATGAATTATTATATAAACTAATTTATATCAATGATTTCTGTTGCATTGATTTTTTAGGATAGAAATTTTATTTCACCATACTCAATAGATTATATAAGATTCATAAACATGAAAAAAAAAAAAAAAATTTACAGATATTTCCATAAAATTCTAGACCTATCAGTGAAAGCAGACGATAAAAAAATTAAATAATTTTCCAATATATTATTTGAATAAAAAAAAAAACAAGTATAATTTATTCAATTAAATTCTCCATATATATTGCATACACAAAAAAAAAATTGATTCTAAATTAAAAATACAATACATTACCATCAATTTCTCCATCACACAAAATATAAAAACAAACAAAAAAACTACTGCATAAATACAACATTCCAGTATAAAAAAAAAAATCATCAACATGCCACTAATTTTCTCTGTACAAGAGATATATTTATATGCAAGGTAAAAATTTTCTCTGCAGATTTCTCGGGTGTTTTTTCCCCGTTACCAGAGGAGGACCTTTATTGAATGTAGTTTGAGACGGGGTAAAGTATGTATGGGTATGCAAATGGGGCGTGCAAATAGCGCGAGAGAGAGGATGTGCGATCAAAAGTCGTGTAAAATGGCACAGGCGAGTATCAGCACGGCCACCACGAGGCAAGTGGAATGGCCGGTGGTGTGGGCGTACGAGTAGTCAAGAGGTAGAGGTTAGGTGTGTTAGGTTGTATATAGAAAATAAAAAAAGAATAAACGGACGAGGTCATAATATAATGTACGAAGAGACGAGTAAAAGAGTTCAAAGCGATTCTATACTGTCTTCTCCGGTTCTTTTGCTTCATAAAAGACCCCTAGAAGAGCCATAAAATCTCCGGCAAGTTTATCACTCTCGGAATCGCGCGTCGATGTGAAAAAGGGGCGCGCAGTGATTGTAATTCGCGGCCAACGACTTCCATACACACTCTGGGATGGCCATCAGGTACAGAGCGCGGGTTATTACGCCGGTAGCGAGAGGTAACGTTCCTCAACATGACGTCGCGCGAGATAATAACGCAAAAGAAACTAGTTGGGTGTGTATTGCTCTGTCATTCTTCTTGTATCGAGCTGGAATGTGTTGTGGGGCGAGGAATGCACGCGCGCGCGGACATGGCAAGTCGTGAAATTAATGAAATCAATTTCTTCTGCCTGTTTATACATGTGTATCACTGACAAATATTTTTTTTCGCTCCCCCCCAGCAATTAATTCCCGTCCAGTGGAATATTTAAAAATGCCTGACAGTTGTGTGGTGGCCGCGGGCATATAATTCCGTCGTCGGCGCGCTTTTTCCCGCGTGTCTGGACAGCGCGGCGAGATTAGGCTCTGCCAGACATCTGGCTGTTATTGTCACACAGGTACAGGACCTCGGGCCCCTTGGGGGTGGACGCAGGCTTGCATATTTTAAATTCTGCCGACGACGCTCACTCGCACCGGACAGTCTACTGTGGCGTGCAAGTGTCGCGGCAAAAAAGCTCAACTTAGAGTATAGCCGGCCTGAAAGCAACGACGCTCTCTCATCGCCGGGTCACCGGCTCTCTCTGCAGTTTTTGCTGTAGCGCCGCTTTATGCCTCTCTGCCATCACACTGTTGTATTTTGCTGCGGATGACGCGCAGAAAATAATCCGAATATTGTCACGATTCCCAAGCACAGCATTTTCTGCATGTAAAAACCAAAAAGTTAAGAGTCTCGACTTCTTTGCGAGTGAAGAAAATTTTTTTTTATACTAAAAAATTCTCTTAGTCTTTTAGTATTTTCTTTTTTTAATTTAATTCGATCGACGTACGAGAAATATATATTGTAGGGTGGTGCATAAAAAACCGATTATTAAATATTATTATTAAATACCGTACCGTTTTTAAAATATTCACAAAAAAGAAACATGTCCTGAAAAATAGTTTGTATTTGCAATACAATTTTTTGGAATTAAAAGAACAATTCGAAACGTAGAAAGACATAAAAAATTGTTAAACGTGTTTATAGATATCAGACTAAATTTATTTCAGTCTAAAGCGAGTGCAATTATTTCATTTAATATCGAACAAAAGAAGCTTCGAATGCTGAGCATGCCTCTGGATGGAGCAGAGTCGAGCGATGCAGCGATGGAATCCGCGGCAAACTCTAGACTCATCGCAATGTCGTATATAAGTTGGTGATGTGTGCAAGCGCCGTGGGACCGTGATGCAAACTCTCATCTCACTGGAGCGTTGGTAAAGGAGAGCGATACGCATGCAGGCAATCTCGTGTGACGGAGTAATGATTTTAAGTATATTTGATGAAGCGTCGATAAATTTTCTATGTATAGGTATGGTCTATGCGGCACTTTTATCCAGCGCTAATTCTCTCTCGTCGCGCTGCAACATCATCAAGATCGGCGCGATACAAAAAATACGGAGGCGAACGCAAATCCGGTCGTTATACACGTTCTCCAGGAATTACCTGCACGCAGATACGATCGACGTTTGCACCTGCTCGAGTGGGACACAGCGTCGCAAATGCATCCGGTTGTGCTGATGTCTTTTAGGAAAGCTAGAAAATAATTTTTAAAATTGATTTCACGCGTGAGGGGAAACAGTGTGGGTGCACAATTTGAAGAATCGGTGTCTGCGTCACGCGCAGCAGTTGACGGAACGTGCGGTGACGAGGCAAAAGCCTCTCGAGAGTAGTATAGACAAAAAACCTATTGAGTTAATCAACTAATTTATAATTAAAATTCCTCGAGAACTTGTCGAGCAGTGTGGAATGCAGTGCGCGCTGTCTGGCCCTTGAATTCGTGGTAATCTTCTTGAAATTCATAGAAGACCAATTAAAGCGAGTGGCCGGATCTTTCGCGACTTGGATTCTCGTATTATACCTGTGCTATTTCTTTCACTCCATACTTCGACCTGGTTTTTTCGCGCGTTCATCTCTTATTGCCACCTGTCTTTTCATCTCCTCAGAGGACATTATCCTCTTGGCGACCATCAGCGACACAATATGACACGACTCTTGTGCAGGAATTTCTCTCTTGTAAATTTTATCACGCATGAGATGAGGAAGTCGCGAGTAATGACAGAGTGTTGCCCGGGTGGCGCACGTTTATATTTATATACACATACCAATGTATATCGCGTGACTTATTAATGAAATCGAAGCTCGACGAACTGAGTCACGCCATGTGGCGCCTTTTCTCCATCCAGAACATTGCCTTGCAGCGGAGACAACGAAATTCCTGTTTTAACATATGCAGCTGAAAAAAACTTGGAGATTATGAATCGAGTTCATCCGCGTCCCATCAACTTCGTTTCGGCCGCGAGGATTTTTTTTTTTTTTTTCAGATAAAATCTAACGGTCTATTAGAAGACACGAGGTATTTTTAAACTCTTTGAAATGAATGAGATCGTTGTTTAGAGGAATTTTTTATGATTAATTCTAATGAAATTTACTCTATATCCATCTTATATTTGTTGATTTATTTTTTTAGTTGAAAAATTTATTTCATGCTTTTAATTGAGTTAATCATTTTTAAATAGTTTAATTGCTCAAACATAAAAAATTGAACTTAAAACATAAAACCGGTATAGGCTTTTTGTGTCTCATTTTTTCCTAATTGTGTGTGTGTGTTTTTTTTTATTTTCTGTTTTCATAGTGTTTTTGAATACTAAATCAGTTTTACGGTTTAAAACGGTCATATTTTTACGTTTACTGTGTATTTTTCTGCTTATAAAGGTTTTTTTTTACTATGCTAATAGGAAAAACATACTTTATTATAATAGCATTATTTTTTAAAGACTTTTTACTTAAATGATCGACGACGGATCTTAAATTTTTCATGAATAATACCTGTCTAATTGAACTTCTTATTTCACCAAAATCAAAATTTGTATCTACCATAAAGTATAGAGTATAAATGGATATACTATACTTTATTACTATGTATTGTCCGATCATCATCACTCATGGTCAGTATTAGCCATCACATTTCCATTTTAGTAGTAAATTTTACGGTTTAAAAAAAATAAAAAAGATTTCTCTACCTGTCAGTCAGCGGAGAATTCCAAGGCTCACACACGGCGCACGCGCTGATAAGAATCTCTCTCTTATTAATAGCCGATGCGCGAGGGGAAAAATACTTGTCGAGTGTTTATAAACGCGCGGGAGTGTAATGAAGCGGTTATACGCCAGGATGCTACTTACCACCAGAGTTCCTGTCATGGCCGGCCGGACATGTTGCGTTGGAATCGCATTAATTACGCGTATTAGTGTCCGCCTGAGTCGCTTCCTCGTCGATGTACCGTGCTGGGAAAATTCATTTGTTTTTAATTAACCGTGTGTGTGTGATAATGTTGAGATGCACGCATGCATACAGTCACTCAATGTCATCTTGACTCTCTGTCGATGATGATTTCACATGGACTATCATCCTGCAAGCCGTTATTTATCGTGAGAGCCTTCCTTCGGTATTTTTTACACTCGGATGCACTTATTGCTGCGAGAAATGATTAAGAAATAATGCAGTGATGCTCAAAACACTTCGTGGAAGCGCCGAGAGCATCCAGTGCACTCGATCGATTCACTGGAATCAATTTTCAAAAGAACATTTTCGATTTTGTTCCGTTTATTTTTTCCAAACTCACACGCGATCGTGTGATGTTGCATTCTCTGCAGGGGCCATTTCAGACACGATTCCGTTGTGCTTTTCAGGAGAGACTGAATAATATACTCTAGGCTGCATCAGTATAGTGTATTTTGTATTCTGTTGGCCAACTCGTTCGGTAAAACACTCGTTTCACCCCGTTAACTGTTGGTTTTCGATAAATTCCACAACTACACACACGCGCACCGTTAAAATTAATTAGAGACGATGTCTTGGTGTACAAAAATCGTGAGCAAGAAACTCAGGGGTGTCCCCTGTGGGCGGCAGATGCCGCCTCATGTTGCTAACTAACCTGCTGCACTCTTGCCGCGCGCAAGAACGTGCTACAAATTAAAGCAGATCGGCGAAAGCATCTTAAAAATTCCTCGCTGCCACCGAAATACCGACTCGTGACTTTAGCCGATCATTCGCATTACTGTTTTTATACCGTATATACGATTTAATATCTTTAATCGCATCTTTTTAGAATAATTCGCTTTAAAGTTGTAATGCCGTGTGAGTTTTTTTTTTTTTTTTTCGTGCAATGGCATGTAACGCCCTATCATCAGTGAACATTGACCATACCAACTAAAAAAAATGAGAAATTCGTTTTAAATTTTATTTTCATAACAATTCAGAAAATTATATAAACAGTTTTCTTGATGTTTTATTTTTTCTTACTTTTTTTTTTCTATAAAATAAATTACTTGGCACTTATTGAAGTATAATTGTGCAATAGCTAGATGAAATATATGACAGTTAGTAGTGAGTAAAATAAAAAAATTCTAGTTGTGCTATTTATAAAATTTTATTTTCACACCGTCGACCATAATGAACATTACTGTTACGCTGTTTATTTCATCGAGAAAAGCGATGTGCATTTTTTCCCGCGTCTGGTATGCGTCGATCGCACGAGATTGGCACGCTCAAGTGTGTAATGCGCTCAGTCCAACAGAGCGTACGTTCATATTATGCGTTGAACACGGAAAAATAGAGGAAAAATTCTTTCTCTGGCGTGTGAGAGTTCTTTTGACTTGGGTGTGTTTTCCACCCACGTCGATTCTACGTTAACTCGCACTGCCTAGATGTGATAAATAGAGATAGACCAAGTGAGATAGCGACCGAGACCCCGTCGGCTTGCCCACGCTACCAGATTATCTCGTGGAATTATGAGAGAACGCTTCTCCGCGCGGCGGCTTCCACGTTACATAAAGCATTTCGCGTCTTTGCGCGCGCCCCATGTGCACGCGCTGCGTCAACGATCCGTGAAATTTCTCCTCATACTCTCAACTATTCTTCCGATCGCCTATACTCTCTCTGTCTCAATTCGCCGCTTATATTATGGTCCAGACATGCCTTCAGATAACAATGACTGCGTCGTGAATTTTTTTCGACTATTAGGGTGCACACATTTGCCTTCTCGCTTGCGTGACTCTCAAACACCACGATTATAACCTGTTATTTGGTTTTTCTGTTTCAGACGCCATGGGTAAGTCCTTTGGACACTATTATTTATGCAACGGACATTTATGAGGCCAATTTAGGTGGTAAGATTTAATTTAAGCACAATATATATATTTTATACCTAAAATTACCGTCAATCGTCGGTTCATCGCTGCATTCACCAAAAAAAAATTTAATATTTCATTTTAAAATCAATATTTTCAATCTAATAAACATTTCTACAATGTTTATTTTAATTAATTATAAAGAATTATCAACAATTCAGTAGATGAAGAAAAAATTAATTTTTTTAAGGTCAATCTATTTTTGTAAATATCTTGAAAACTAATAAGTTTATGAAAATATTTCAAGAGTTCTTTTTTATAGTTTAAAGACTAATCTAAAAAAAAGATCTCTTGTAATAATTTCATAATTCTCTTGGTTTTCAAGATATTCGCCTTTATTTAAAATTTCATATACATCCAATGTTTTTATTCTGATGCTCTGGTAATACTCTGCACAAGCAGTAACACACCTTAATTGACTCGGTGGCACAATTAAAAAAAAAAAAAATTGAAACACTTCTGCAGCGAAAGATTCAGTAAACTTGCATGGACTGGCGCGAGCGGATGTGGCATCAGAGGAATTATCAGCAATTTGCAGAATAATGGGAGCAGTGGCTGGGTTATTCCAGTGAAACCCGTTGGACGTGCATCAGCTGGCAGAGGTAGTACACAGTCGGCATGTAACGATTGGTTCGCCGGCGAATCCGGAGGTGCAGAAACTGCAAGAAATGGCGTAGGGACGCGTGTGCTCAGTGCGCATGGTTAAACGCGAGTAGAAAGATGATGTGAGCGAGCCAGAGAGAAGAAATTTCCTACCTCGGGGCATCATTCTCTCTTTCTCTGTATATATCTGACTGGGTAAAAAACTCGGGCTCTTTTTCGTCGTTAATTAGTTGGATTTTTTGTACAACACACGAGACAACGAAGACACCGAAAAAACCAGACAAACTGAAAATGGAAGCGGCGCAAAAAGCGACGCAACGCTTAGCTCAAAACAGCATAATGTCGGGCATTGTGTGTGCCTGCGAGGCTTCACGGGCATATGTGTGGTCAAATGAGAGCGCTGGTCTAGCCATGTGGCAACTGGTATACAATCTAAACACTTCTCGGCACACACGAGCGAGGTATTCATCGGCTAAGGTGAGCTGGCGTCTGGAAAATGCGCTCCATTGTCCCTCGGTGAATGGCGGATGCCTTTGAGCCTTGAAATTTCTAGCGTGAAGTCAGGCATTCGGCTCGATGACAGTCATTAGATGCTTAAACTACCTTTATCCACTGCGTCATGCACTTCTAACACTCTCCACTCTGTATTTAATCGCTTTCCACATTCAAATTCATCCAATATATATTCCAGACAATATCCACTTAGTCACAAAGAAACTTTTTTTTTTCCCTCTCTTTGTCCGTTCGTTTAAGACGAATAGGCGCTACAATCCTCTTGTAAAATTGACTTAAATTATAAGAAAGTAAGATTTATTTCATGTTTAATGATGTTGGAATTTTTTCAACTGCAAAACAATATATTTTATATTTTAAAAATTAATTATTAACTTTTTATAATCGGTCGGTGTAAATTTATATACAATAGTGCTCCTTTCATCTTCACCGCTGTGGGCCAGTGTTTACTATCTATTACACACGCGGACAAAACGCAGAAACTGATACTCCAAGAACTGCAGACCGATAAGATAAATAATTCGAGTAGAATCACGGAGTTTACGATCGTTTGCTTCACATTGCGCGACGATAATTAGAAAAAAGGCCTTCTCACGACCTACACCACATGCCAGAGTGTATATATGCCGATTTGGTTTTTTCGTTTTTTTTTGGCTGGTATATACATTTTGTAGCTTCACGTCGCAACGTCAGACACGATTCTGGCCGAAGCCGCAGGCGTTAATGCGTTTTCGGTCTTGGAAGCAGTAAAGCGACGCCTTTTATAGCTTGTCATTCCGCGAAGACTGATGAGGATGCTATCTGTGCACTAGTTTGCGCGCGTTCTTCGTGTCCTACGCGAGATCTGCTCTCATCTCTGGCTTTAAACATTTCTTCAATCACGTGTGTGCGATCAATATCTCGCTTCGTTATATCGACTCTGCAATAAGCAAACGTTCAGTTGCAGTCGATCGAACTTCTGTTCGATATCCCGCAGAGACCGGTTTCGTCTTCGCTATACGGTGATTGCTGCAGAATGGTTAATTAAGGTCGTCCGATTGGCAGTGAATTTTTTTTTTTACAAAACAGCATGCGATGATTAAGTTTTATTGAATCATTTTTCTACTTGAGGTATTTGTTTTTTTACAATTATCCAGAGTTGATTTTGAATCATAATATAGCAATTTCAATGTTGCAGAAAGTATTCAATATGTTTTTTATCTATCATGAAAAATATTCAAACGAATTACGATTTAATTTTTATATTATCGTGGTACTAACATGCCAAAAAGGTGACAATCAACAAATTTTTCAAAATATCTTAAAAACGAAGCAATATATCAAAAAAAATTAATTTTACCTTTTTTGTAGAAAATTTAATTTCCTATTATTTAAGTCTTGTAGTATTTTTTGTTATCTAGTTTGATAATAGAGTTATCATGAAAAAACTAGAAAAAAAAAAATCAAAAAACTAAAATTTTCGAGGGATATACTAAATTTAAAAATTTGATAAAATCACTTGTGAATGAAATATTAATTCCTTCATCACAAAATTTTCATCAGGAATTGTGTTCTATCCGCAACAACGTTGGGGATGGTTTTCGATTAGTTGGATATTTTTATTCTGTCTCGACATCAGAGAGTAGACTCTCGGCAAATTCGTGGACAATTTGCGCCTTGCGTAGAGCGGATAAAGTTGCGCTGCGGTCTCCGACAAATAGATTACGTGCCACAGCGAGGGTTTTGCTCGCCCTAGCTGCCTACGTATGTCCCGCGTGCGTTTCCACGTTATGCGGTAGTCGTTTCGCCCCTTTGCGGAGACCTCTCACACATGCCACTCACGTAGTCATCCACCGAGTCGAGCCCAGCCCACGAGCAGAGCCTCCCTTTCGCTCCGATGGCCCCGTGCCATCGTGCCATCCTCCCCGCGCCTCCTCTTTATATTATTCCTAACCCATCGAGAGCGTTTTCCCTACTCTGCTGCTTCCTCCGCGAAATTGCGACGCGTTAGCCAACCCCCGAAATCCAGTAACCATTTCGTTATCAAATCTACGTACGTATTACGACCCCGGGGAAGGAAGTCGGAAGACGTCATTAAAATTCCTCCCTCGTAGCATCCATCAGGAGCGCCGGAGGATGAGACTCGCCGCTCGCGTCCTCGTTTCTGATTAATCTCGTGTGTACATCGTTCATTTGAGGTGTATTTAAGGGCGACCAGTAGGAAAATCATATAAATACTGTGGAGACACGTGTAAGATTTCCATTTGCGATCTGAATTCAAATAGACTTCCGGATGTTTCCCAAGAGTCTACCTACAGCTTTATTGCTTTCTCCGTCTTAATGTTCTCAACTGCCATAATAGGAGAATTCTTTTTTTTTTTCTGCAAAATTACTCATGTTAGAATATGGTGGATTAATCGCCGGGGACCTGCGACCCCTAACGTAAAATATTAACCATTTATTTATTGCCTCGTTTTTTTTTTTTGGTTTCAAGTCGCAAGTTTTACTTTATTTATTAAATTTAAATTTAAATGAATTCGAGATATTGGTGTACAACAAAAAATCATTTATTATGAAAAAAAAATTTTTTTTAATCAGAATTTTTTCTGTTTATATTGTTTAAAAGTACTTTTTTAAATTTATAAAATTAAAATATTTGTAATGTTGAGATTTCTATGCTGAGTTTCAAAGTTATTGAAAAATTTCAAACAAAGTGCTTGTTGTAAAATTAATAACCAACATTTTTATTTAATATTCATAATCATGTTTGTGAATTTCAAGTCTTTGAAAAAACAATTTAAATGCCTGTTTGAAAAAAAAAAAAACTATTAAAAATAAAAAAAGACAGGAGGTATTTATTCCCACATATAGAGAAATCATTGTGACATGCCGATACACCATACAAAGTAATAGTATTTGAAAAAAGAAAAAACAAATTGTTGCGGATAATTTGGCGATCCAAAAAGGGGGTATATCCTTGCGGCAGATTTTGTCTTCGCGCGTGACGAACGCGGGTGACTAAAACCGCCACAGTAAAATACTATCACTCGAAATTCGAGCGTTTTTACTCATCACATGATAAAAAAAGCGGTCCTGTGATCTGCGCCGCGGCGCGAGAGCGGATTTGCGGGTTGTTTATCTACTTATTACGTCCTCGCGAGCTAATTGGGCATATTTGGGTCCGCAGCGAACGAATGCTCGCACGTATGTGGCTCGCAGCGGCAAGAAAAAGTATCTCGCGAGCTTTATAATTCGTCTTTTCGGGAAGAGAGGCGAGTGCATGATGCGACGTGCCTCGCGCCCAAAGATGCATTGCTTCATTCGACGGGTATATAATTTCGCCACCGCAGCAACTGGATCGATTTCCGCCCGATCGAGACACGCGCTGGATCGCTCTGACATCCGAGAAAGACCTCGTGCACGCAAACCTTTTGCCAAAGGTGCACGCGCCGTGTCGTTTAAGGGTCTCAAATTCCCGCGCGCAACTCAAACGACGCCGCGTCGACTTTGATAGTCCATAAAATTAAACGGATTTTGATTCGGCTTCTTTCGTAATCGAAACCACCTTATTGAGTTACAATGGTCTATAACGCACCGCGACTCAACTCCGGCTGCGGGTTAACAACGAGCGAATGAAATGTGAATTACGCTGCAACACGGGTGTGAGAGCACGTTTCTAACTCATTACAAGGCGACAAAAATTTTTTTATCCGGAAAAAAAAAATCATTGAAGGGAGAAAAATTTTTTTATCATCCAAACTTTATCGAAAATTGTCTGGAAAAAATTTTTTTTTCACTCCAGATAATATTTTTGACTTGAAATAACGGTTGTTTAGTTAGGAGAAAATTTTTATCGTTAGAAAAAACCTGAAAATAACTTTTTTTTTTGTAGTAAAAATTTTGTGATTTTTTTGGGAGGTTGTATAGGGGGTGGTTAAGTTGATATTCTAATGGTAATGTCTCTGCGCGATGTGTGACGTGTTTGTGGATGTAAATTTCTCGGGAAAAAGAGCATGTGAGGCACGTGACTATCGACGCTTTGCAACTTAATAGAAGCTCGGCTAAACGACTCTAGTGCGGCTCGGCCTACTGATTAGACAACGCTCATGTAGATAGGATTATTGGCGTCCTCAAGCGTTAGGAGATAGTGTAGCTATGTTAAAAGAACTTTGGAATAATTCGCACCGATGTTTTAGCTCGTAAAATTATATGCTGTTGGTAAAATAGCTATAGATAGTGTCAACAAAGAATTTTCTTGTGTTTTTTTTTTTGTTCCAATATATGATTGTCGACATCTGAAAATTTATGAAACGTATTATTGATATTTTTTTTAAAAAGAATAAGATTATTCTAGTCGTAAGAATTTAAAATTTACATAAAAACATTCTAAAAAGTGTTTTTTTTTTTTTTTCCATTTTCTTGAATGAAAAAATATTCTCAATTTTTCTTATCAATTTATGACCTTCCTCAACTTTGA
This sequence comes from Macrocentrus cingulum, assembly GCA_002156465.1. Classification (NCBI taxonomy): domain Eukaryota; kingdom Metazoa; phylum Arthropoda; class Insecta; order Hymenoptera; family Braconidae; genus Macrocentrus; species Macrocentrus cingulum. Next base: position 159,351 of record MVJL01000803.1, on the reverse strand, counting down.
ATTGTAAATATTTTTAAAAATATGAAAATTATATATCATTAGAAAATTTAACTATCTCAAAGTTTCATAAAAAAAAAAAAGTAGAAATAGTAATTATGAGATAGATAAAAATTTATTTGTTGCAGAAAAACACTTTATGCTCATATTTTTCAAGTCAATTGATTTTTTTTTTTGTTTATTTATAGAGTAGGAATAACTGGACTTAATTGAAATACTAAAAACCTTGAAATTTGTTGTGTTCAAAGTAATAATTACTAAACCATCAGTTTTTAACACTATATCCGCCCATGGAAATTTATAATAGTGTTTTTATTTCCAATAAATTATATTTTTTATTCGTCTGCACTTATTTATTTATGAAAAAACATACATAAGTTTTTTAATTCTGAATAAAATTTTCAAACGTTTACATTCGCCAATTTACTGTATCATTAATAATTAATAGTTGTTGGGGATAAAAATTCGAAAAATTGGATTTTTCGAAAGATTTAATTGCGCGGTGGACAGATGATCGACACTAGGAGCGGCTGCTCTGAATGCAAAGGAGAAACTTACGACTACTACGACTAAAATGATAAGCGGAGGCTATAGTTATTTACAAGGCTGGCGAGTAACGCTTAGCAGCCGTTGACCGCAGAGTGGTCCATAGTTGGATATGTTGGCGCACGTAGGCAGGGTCAGATCCTGCAGAAAGTGGCGGAATACCAAATGGCTCTCCGCCCCGGTCAGTGTGGCACGTCATCCATAAAGTATGACCGGGTTGGTCAGCATCCCAAGTTGATTTGTTCAATATATAGAAAGATAAAAGTACTTTACTACGTCCGACAAAGTGAAAATACCCCAGAGAGTCAATTTCTTCTGACGCGCGCGATATCAAACGGAAAAAATTGAAATAATATTCAGCAATGGGTTTTGCATTGTCACCACGTGTAGACCTAATAGTAACACACGAGAAAGGCCGCGTCAATATATGCCAGACAGGAAAGCGGGATGTGTTGTGCTTGTATAATTGCGGAAGACACGATTCCCGGGGTATTAGCGCGTGCACGCGAGGATAGATGTATAGTACAGAGGAGGCAAAAGGGGGAAAAAACATATAAAAATAATCTTGCCAACGCTCATGTGTACCTACAGTTCAGCACCCTCTACTATCGCCTCCAAGTGCGCTCCTACTATACATTTAGACAATAAAATAAAAATAATATTCGCCATAAATAACAGTATTTCACGTATAATGACTGATGCCGATCAATTTAATGCTATGCTACTAGGTGTAAAAATTCCATCGAAAAAAAGTCAATAGTTACAACCTACACAAAAATATCGACATCTCATTATTTTTTAATTTTCATATAAATGCCATAGCTTTCACTATTTATACATATACTAAATGATAAATAATGAAGAGGTTATCAAAGTTTTGGTATTTTCGTGATTTTTTTCGTTTTTTTTTTTGCGATAACTCGGTAAATACGCAAAATAATGAAAAATTATATAGAAAGTAAAAAATTGAGAATAAAATTTTCCATAAAAAACATCTAGTAAACATTTTTTTATCTTTCATATTTTTCGAAAAATTACCGAATTTAAAAAATTTTTTATTCTTCAAAATATCTTAAGAGATCCCTTTATAAATTCAACGACTAAAAAAAAAATTTTTTTCTCACGGTATAGACTCGCTTGTATATTAACTGTAATACTATACAGTTATTGAAAGAGTTTTTTACAAGCAATAGTTTGAATAACAATAGTTAAATAGTAACAGAAAAAATAATTAAATAGTAGTTTAAATATCAATTATGGATATTTTGTGCGTGTTTAAAAAAATTATGAGAATATTGTAGTTTAAAATGGCAGATAGTATATTATCGAGTTTCATCACGTAATAGAATTTTTTTTTTCCGCTTTTTTTCTATTGTCATGTAATTTAATAATTTATCTGACACATAACAAGTATTTTAATTTAGAACAATTAAACTTATCACGATATTATTTGTATAAAATTCACTTGCATGTTTATAGTGTTTGTGTTTCGCATCAAGCGGTGTATATATGAACACACATCTTGGATGTTGAATAAATTGCACGCATCGAAGCCGGCGGGAAGAAAAGTCGACAATTAACGAAGGTCGTCGTGAGCGTTACCATGTGGAACCCCAGCAGTTCCGCCCTCGTTAATGCCATTAATTATATCCGTGAAGGAATTACATTTTTTTCTCTTACCGCGCGCTTTATTTTGATTTTTTTTTTTTTCGCATCAGATATATAAATCCGCAATTTGCGTCCATTCTGTGGATAAGAATTCTTCGAGAATTTTTTTCAGCGCCGCATAAATAAGAAAAAAAGGTGAATGAATGCTTCAGAAACGAAAAGTCGGTGTGGCTGTATACAATGCGCGCATGAATTATACGTTCAGGCTATTATTTTACGTAACAAAAACCTCAAGGCCACGCGACAACTAGGGGAGAACTCACAAAAATGACGCGATCGCGAGGGCGCGTAGCATGCAAGGCAACTTTGTTCCTAGTCGATTCGAGTTTTTCCTATCTCTTAATCGCGCTGACATTACGTACAAACATTGCATTATACTCTATGCTAATTAATTCATTCGAGATCGACGGCGAGATTAACGTCACACTAGGGAGAAAGTTTCAGTCGATATTCTCCTTGCGTGATGTTTGTTTACACCGGTACATTGAACTAAAGCTACCTTCATCATCGTCGTTAGCTTTGAAATTTATTTCTCGTTGTTGAAAACACATGTTAATCCACCTCACGTGCTCGAATAATTATTTATTCCCTCTCTGTCAATGTAATTAAAATTGGGTTAATGTAAATTTCCGTTGTTTTCGCCTGATCTGTGTTATTTGCATCATGGAAATTGTATCTACCAGTGTACATTCATGCCCATTGATCCTATACCACGTGGCTATACTCGCTTTTACAGTATTGTCCTTTTTTCCCTCCACTATCATAATTAATTAATCCTAGAGCATGTAATTAAATTTTTAAAATCAAATTTAATTATAAAATCACTTTGGGGCTTTGAATATTTAATAATACGAAAAAGATTATCGATTGATGTAAATTATATCGATTTTTTTTGTGATAGTAATTGTTGGAAAAAATTTGTTGTTTAAAAATTTATGCTGCTATAAAAATAATTTTGAAAAATTAGTATTTCAATTTGGTTAATTTTACAACGACTATTTTTATGTAGTTTAAAAGATAAAAAAAAAATTCGACGAAAATGACGAGATTCTGAAGGGGATAATTCTGAACACGCACAGACCACAGTAGAAAAGGTCTATATTGGGTCACACTTGAATATTATTTTTTTTTTTAGGTATACTAAATTGAGAGTAAAAATATTTCAATTCTCTGATAAAAAATTCATCTCTTTATATCAATCGTATATAACGAACATCGAAGTCACGATTTAAAAGTGATATCAGTTTTTGATGATTTTTTTTTTACATACGTATCATGTGTAAAACTGAGAACGCGCGTGTTACCGGAAAGTTGAGATTATTTTATATGCTAATATCACGATAAGGATACGAGTTTGATAAATTTTATTAAGGACCTTTTTTGTAGCTAATAAAATTCTCTACAAAAAAGGTTTCTTGAGAAAAATTTCTATCTTCAATATTTTATAAAGATATTTAGATTTAAGGTTATACTGTAGTCAACTATATAATTAAAAATCAATAAAAACGTATTTTTAGTGCAATTAAAAATAACATAAGTTAAAATTTAAATGTTAACCATTTTTAAAATTAACATTCTTATTTTTATCCCTAGTTAAAAAAAAAAAAAAATAATCCATAGAAATATTATTTAAAAAGCCTTTATATTTAATTTCTCTATTAAATAAATGAATTATTTTTTCGTTGCTGATTAAAACTAAAAAAAAAATCTTTAATGAATTTCAAAGCAAATATATTCTCCATGTTGGCAATTTATTCGGTCAGTATTTTTTTTCCCGTGGAATTTCATTTAAATTCATGCTCAGGACTTTAGTCGACATAAGCTGTCTGCTATATACCTTCACTTGGACGTCGAGAGAACTAAACGAAAGCCACAGCGACGCCGGACAGTCGTCGGTAGGTAGCGAGTGTGTGTGATGCATCGTGTCGGTGCCCCAGGGAACGCAGAGGACGCCTCTGTTCCCGGGATACATTTTAGAATTCACGTGGCGGCACGAGCGGGCTCAGGTCTCCCGAGCACGCTTGCCTCCCTTCTCTCGGATATTTTAGCAGCCAACCCGTGCCTGGCATCTGCGATACTGTCTCCCAACGACGCGACCCTCCGTTTTGTTTCTTTCCACGTCGAAAATAATATTTCGCATGCGAATAAAGACGAATGCACTTAACAAAAATATATCCATCAGCCTTTAAATTACCAACATCACAAGATAACCATTCCATTACTTCCTCAGCGCTATCACTATTATCACTGTCAAAAGTACAAATCCCACGGGGCAAGTGCATTTGGCAGTTAAACGTTCCTTTGCATCGACGCATTACAAACGCAGGCGATTACGAGCGCCTTACAGCCAGCGAATGCAAATCACGAAACACACACACACACACGCGTTATATGCTATAGTAGAGCCCTGATGGCAAAAGGACGCACGAGTCCATCAGACTCCCACGAGAGTCGCGGCGATCGAGTGACGCAGCAACTCTGCTTCTTCTTTGTTTCTCTTCCTCTAATGCCCGCACTGAAACGCCAAAGACATTGCGCGAGTCATCGATGCGTTTCAACTTCCATTTATTCAACGAGCTCGAGGCCTCGTTACGCAATCCGTTAGACAAATAAACCATCGAATTTTCTATATCCTGCATTTTTTCTTCCATCGGTAAGACACCGTGGTAAAAATCAATTATTCAGCTTGCGGCGCTCAGTTTCATGGCTAATCTACCACAACTAAAAATTTAATTTGTCTTAAATACATTTTTTTTAACCTGCTAAACCGGCTTTATAGTTTTTTTTCCTTTCGAAAATGTCGGCAGATTGAAAAAAGCTGCAGTTTTTTTCCTGTCGGTAAGACGTCGATGACTGTAATTGATAGTTGTAACTGTACTATTGTCTGGCGACATTGTTTGACTGTTAATTCCTCTGAGCAGGTTGTAGAATATATTTAGGAGCTCGCATAATTTTTCAAGGCCTACCAGTTTTGACGGTATAGCTTATCGCTGCATTTCTCGAGCGCGCTTCTTTGCGTTTAAGCACTTTGGTTGATTCTGACTGGATTAGCGAGGGTTAAGGTGCAGCAAGTGCAGCGCGGTTATTGCGATGGCTTTTTGGTGGGCCGACGGATTAAGGCGACGCTCGCTGGCACTTCGATCAAGTGTCTATAGTGCAATCGATCGTGTAGGTACGCCTGCGTGGTGGACAATACACACCCGCAGGGCGCAGTCGGTATCGGATAAGCTCGAGTGACGCAGCACCAACTGCGTCCGCTGGCGAGAGTCTCTCGCTTCGGTGCATAATTAATGTACAATTAAAGATCGTCGTGCATCGGGTCGAGTTATCGCGCCTCGAGATATGCTAAGTGACTTTGAGTAACCGGAGATGCCTGGGAAACTGGGAAAATATTGATATTTCACAGAAGGACTTTCAGAAGCTTCGGTTACGATGCGCGAGATCAAATAAAAATTTAGGGATTTTTTTTATTGGCTTGTGGCCTTTAGTGAGGCTAAATGGATACTTTCGCTATCTGGGAAGTATGCTATGAGCTCGGTTTTATTGACTCGACTGACAGAACGAGGGTATAAAAAAATTAAGATCGAAAAATTATATTGAAATTTGTTCGAAAATCACTTTGGAGTATTTTAGGCCTTTTCAATGTATTTTATGCAATATTTTATTAAATTAAATCAGTTTAAGCAGTTTTTTAATTTTGCATGATTTTGAGTCAGTTGAGCAAAGTAAAAGCCATGTTTATAGCGAAAGAAAAAAAAAATATTTTAAATTCTCTGAGTTGATATTTATAAATAAATATTAAGTGAATTTTTTATCCGCCTTCAATTACAGCATACCATTTTTTAATAGCATTGACACTTGAATCATCTGAGATCTTATTTTTCTTGATTAGTTGGAAGCATGCGAGTGTAATTGTTTTTTTTTTTTTTCACCACAAGAGGCATCAGACAGCAGGGAGCAGCGTGTCTAATTCCTCTGCGAGGTGGTCCGGCGGGTGCTAATAAAAGCCCAGAGGTCAAGCGGAGAATGAAAACAAATTAAAAAGTAAAATTCAACAAAAATATCAGCGAGACTGATGCTGACAGTGGATTTTTCACGTGAACTAGCATTTGACCCAGAGTTGGGCACAGAGGTGCTGGCAATCCGTGACACACTGTAAATCATCCGTTCATTGACTTCTCTCCATTCACGAGATATCCAACAGTTCATTGCGTGACGATCAATAACATGTATATATGAGCGCTAGCTATATCCGCGGAGGGAAATAGTAGTTCTGCTTTGATTCGCGCTAATTCATCGCGAATTGCCGCAATGAGGTAATGCGAAAATGCCCAGTGGAATTCCATGTATGCTTTTCGTTGCCATAGTTTCTGAGACCCTCGCGCGCGCGCGCGCGCCCTATCTTGATGTGCGATGCCTCCTTGGATCAGTTGGCCACTCGGTGCGGTTTTGCTCCCGTGGGTCGGGATATCCCGAGATTCAGGATAACAGTTATTAGGGGCTTTTTATAATGCGCCTCTTTCTCTCTTGCTCCCGCGCCGCCTCAGCCAACCAGCGTAGAGTAGAGAAAGCATTATGTAAACTATGCGTGGAGCGAGATGGACAACTGCGCCCATGTTTATATCTATAGCGTCCCTGGATATAGTATATGCGGAGGACACTCCCAGCCGCTTGATTATATATCATTATCGGCATTTTAATAACTAATCATTTTCCAGCTTCTTCCACCGCCGGTAAAGGAAGAAGTCGCTTCCGAGACGCACTCGCTACCGTAACGTCGTCCCCATTTTTTTTTTTTCAGCTTCTCACCGCGCGCTTGGCATATAATATTGTAAAGGTTTTCTTTAATCATGAATTATTCATGCCGGAAATTTTATTGACAATTTTTTTAAAATTCTTATTGCATGTATTTTTCGGGATATCCATATGATGGTGAAATTTGATTAATATCAAGAAAATAAAATTTATTTTCAATTAGAGGTCTATATTTTTTTACATAATTTCTGATTAAAAATAATTATTTTATACACTTTATTTCAACAATTGAAATTGAATAAATGTCTAAAAAATAAAAATATTAAATATAATTAATAATAAGTTTATTTATATGGTAATAAAAAATACATTTATCCAATTTTCCAATATATAAAAGGTATCGGGTGTTAAAAAAAGTCATTAAGACAGATACAAAATGGCAATTAAGTCTTAAAATAAACCCAAAGACGACGACTTTCTTTCGACACATTGAAAATAAATGCCATTCTTAATTGTCTCGCGGAACGACCAATTATACGTCCCCACTGACGACAGGTAAAATCCTGAAATTTTCTCGCCCCAGATAGCGCATATATTCAGCACACAGGGCGAAAGCTCGAAAATATATCCCGGTAATTAAAAGCTATCGATTTGTCGTAAGCCGGGTAATTGCACGAGTTACTACGCGCCCGGAATAATCGCTCGTACCAAACTTCGAGGGGGACTATACTGCTGCTCGGCCACCGGGTGATAACAGAATATTTACATATTATCGCGACGGCACCTATATACGAGCTACTCAGACAGAGTTGAGAGAGTATATAGTATTACACGTCCTTTGGGACAGACTATAGCCGTTGAATTGTGCCAACTTGGAAGTTTCCAGTGGCAAATTGTTTGTTTTTTTTTTTAAAGCCGCCAGGATTTTCCTCGCGGCGATTGAATATATTCGACGCGCTGACGAAGACGACGACGTCGCACAACATGAGAAGAAGATGCCTGTCGCTGATTAGTCTCGCGTATAGCTTGGTCCGGTGCCATCGACTTGAGGCATCGCGTGACTTGCCCCTTTGCCGCGCGCGCGACGACGTCGTCTTGGCATTCGCGATCGTGTGGTCGCTTTGTCGTCTTGGACCGTCGACTTTCCACTCTTGAACCACGTGTACAGACATGCGTCTCCAGGTAAACTTGCTGCTCTAGTCGCGCAAGATCGACTCTGATGATCAAAGACACACTTGTGCTATTTGCGCGCATCATCAGATCGTGTGATAATAAACGCATGTTTGTTAAGAATGTAGATTGCACGCTGATTATAGCGTTGGAATAATGTCGTTATTAATACGATTAAGATAATGAGACGGATAGCGTAAATAGGAGCTTGACATTTCATATAACATCTTTATTAATTTGTCGTTAATATGCTCGTTATTATTCGTCATATTGATAGATTGCATCGTAACACTCATCATGTTAAATAACACCTGATTGTAAATGCTAATTATTTTTTGTCACGAGTTTATATGGTTTTTTAATTGATAAATTTTTCTCATTTAATTTTTTTTTTACTAATTCATTAGAGATTTTAATAAAAAAAAAATTTGTCGTCAATAAAATAAAGTAATTATTGCGATGAATTTCAACGTGGGTTAGTCATTAATTTTTTTTATTATTAATTTATTAAAGCAGAATATGTTTAAAATTCAATATCTATAGGGTTTCTTTATTTGCGAGTCAGGAGAGAAGGGATAGCCGCGTTCAGCCGCAGTAGATACAGACAATATATTCTGTATGTGGTCAGACACATCGCCAACTTAATCCGACAAGTAAAATTTTTTTTCTAGAGACGATTTTTCCATTGGATAAATAATAACTATGGCAATTTATTTGTTTTTAAATAAAATTATTGTTAAAAAAAATGAGATGATTTGAAAAATCTTTTGAGATATCGGTTTTTGAAAATTTTTATTTTTTAAAATATTTCAAAAACAAATTAAAATTTCAAAAAAATCTATTCTACATTTTTTGTAGTAAATTAAACCATCAATCATTTTACTTGTATAACATTTTTAATTATCTTGTTTATTTACTGAGTTATAACAAAAAAACTAAAAAAAAAAAAAATCACGAAAAAGGCAAGATTTTTACAGGGGTTGGAAAAAACTATTTTTATAATAAAATATCAAAAATAGATACTAGAAATATTCAAACTGTCAAAGCTGAAAAATTATTTTTATTAGAGATAAATATATTAAAAAATTCGACTTTTTTTATTCCTATTTATTCAATTTCAAATCGGTACTATAGATAAACGTCTGCTGAAAGTATTTAAAATTGGCAAAATAAACACTTCCAGCAATAATAATTTTTTTTATCGCAGTAATAACACTAATGGTCCTCTCAGCATATTATTGATTGTATCCACTCTAAATGAAGCGTTTGAGGCGATATTATTTAGTATGTATCTATTGGTTACGATGTCCAGATTCGTTGAAAGTCATCAGAGGAGAAGTGATTGGCGAGAAAGAAATTTTTTATGTGTGACTTCATCACGACTATTTCGAGAAGACCATATACTGATAAGACACGACAGTTTAATGCTCTCAGTGAGTGACTACTATATCAACGATTTTACCAAAAAAAAAAAATCTTTTCGTCTTTTATTAGCAAAAAATTGCGTCTTATAAATAAATAAAAAAAAGATTTCTTACAATATATAATTATATATTCAAAAATTAGTGTGAATTTATTTTAAAAAACTTTTTTTAATGCATTCAACAAGATGGAAAAATTTTTAGTCTTTTTTTTTAAGACATAAATCTGCACTAATTAATTAATTGGATTCGATTTAGGAAATTAAATTGTTTAGATAAATAGTTAGTTATTTCATGCCAGAAACAAAAAAATGTAAACAATTCGGCTATCGATATATATGAAGTGCAGTATATATTGAGTATGTTTACATTTGAGTGTCGTGAATAAAAACAGTATTCACAGCTCACACATAATACATTCCAATTTAATATGTTTATGTTATTTTTATATCATTTTTAAATGTATTCTCCTGACATTTATTAACACGACTAGAATTTATCATTAGCATATCAAATTAATATATGTCGAAGTGATAAAATTTATGACTATCTAAAAAAATTCATTTAAATTAACTTACATTTCTTATTAATGGATATTTCAGTTTAACTAATCACAAATTTTTGTTGCTCATAATTATATATATAGCGATTACTGAGACGAGACAGTTTTTTTCAAGTTCCATATTAATTATATCAATAAATGTATATAATGAGATGATGGAATTTTTCAATATTTTTTTCTCACAGATTTTAACTCCAGAAAAGTCTAAAATTTACTCTAAAAGTTTTTTTACATTCCTATACAAGAATAAAAACAAATCATCTGACATTTCCAGAAAATTTTTTCTTCTAATATTATTTCGGTCTATAAAATTCATAAAAATCAATAATTAATTTTTTTTTCCTGAAAAAATACATAAAAATAATTATTAATAATCATCCAAGGAATTTAAAAAACCATAATTCGAATCTTTGAAATAATTTATTGCAATGAAACTCTAGAATTTCTAAAAAAAGTGATAAATCATACAAAAAAAAAAAAAACCGAAAAAGTCAAGTATTTCATTTTTTTCTTAAATATACAATTGTTTTATTTTTTAAGTAACATTTTCTACATTTGTAAAAAATATTTAACTATTGAAATATTCGATATTTACTGCAGAAAAAAAATTCGGTGATTTTTTGAAAAATTTTCATCACGACAATTTTGACTTTTATACATTTCACAGTGTGATTGCTGGACAATAAAGTAATTGGAGAAGAGCAAGTTAATGGTCTTCCTGAATGGCCCAAACCCATAATATGAAGCATGGAGTAATAGTTAGACGATGCTCTGGAGGGTGGTTTACAGAATAAGGACGAGATACTTTGGCAATCTGAGAGGAAATAGTGGGGTTGAGTAGGGTCGCTATATATCCACGTAGGAATCGTCTCGGAAGACCAATACCCCAAACTTCCGTTTGTGCCTTTCTCCGTCGCGCAAGGCCGTGCATAAATCATCGATGTGAATTCGCAAGACGTCCTGCTGCCTCGGATATTACATAAACGCGGCAACTGATATCTCCGGGTCTTTTCCTATCGGCGCATATTACACGCTCACGTGGACCTGCAATGCCGGCAATGCTGATGTGCGCTGTCACTGAAGTAAAATAAGTCAAGTAATTTTTTTCCGCGTGAAAAAAAAAATATTACCAAGCGATAAGAGAGTGCAGATAGAAGCATCAGCGAGAGAGGAAAAAAATCTCTGTCGCGTAATCGAAACCCAGGGCTGATGGAGTGAACAAAGGGTTGCAGTGTATATATACGTATAACTAGGCAGAGGGTTGGGAATCAAGTGGCTGTTTATACCCCTTTGCCGTGTACGGCTAGAGGTGATTGCCTCTCGAGAGACAGAGCGTCCTGGCGCCGGGACGAGGGTGTAGGTAAATGTAAGCACTAAGCCATTTTCCAGACGATGAGACGCGAAGCCTCTTGGTGCGAGTAATCCCTGCCTTACCGACCGTGCGACTTGAGACCAGGGAAACCACCCTCAGGTGTGAGCCTCGTGTAGACCATATTGAACGCCCTTGCCTATTACTTATACACATGTGTTTAACCGTGCAGTCACTCTGGCGCCATTTTAAATTCAATAAATCATTTCTTACTGCGTTTAATTCAATGTTTTTATCACTTAATAATTTATTTCATATTTTTTTCTATGAAAAAAAGTATTAAAAATAATTTTATCACATATTCTTGTTCAAATAAACCGAAAAAAAAAAATATCTAAAAATAGATTTTGTAAAGAAACACGTGATTAAAATTATTTTTAATAAAAAAAAAAAAAAATTTAGAAAATCTTTTAATTTTAGTTTAATGTTTATACATACAGTTAAAAAAAATTATTTTGTTGATTTTTCACGTATAAAGTTGATAATATTTCAGCTAAAATTGAAATTTTGAAAAATTGAACATTTTTTTTTCGAAAGAAATTAGAGGTGGCGATAATGAATTCGGGTGATTTTAAATTTAGAAGATGGATAGGATTGAATTCACATAAATACTTTGTTTTTCGACATTAATTCCTATCAATTAATTTACCCTTGCATTTAATGGTAGTGCTTTTATTTGTCTTCTTGATGTCTGAAATAATCCGTCTGTCGCCACTTTCTTCGCCTGGACATCGTTCCGGCTATTAGTCTAATTTAAACAGACGTTATTCGGTCATTGAGAGCGTTGCCACGTAATTAGCGCGGCGTAATATGGTGCGTAGCGACACAACGGCGCTATTATGTGTGTTGCGACAATTGAGCGGTCAGAATAACCGCGTGCATGAGTCTCATTATAACGTTGCGCGAGGTCTCACACCTGTCTGATCAACAATCAGAGTAGATTGACATGAAGATGTGCAGATAGAACAAATACCATTCCATTAAGATGTCACAAATTATTTATATAAGAATATTGTCGGATATTTTCGATATATTAAGGAATTCATTTACACATAAATTTTTTTAAATTAATTGTTCTGATGTTTTATACTATGATGTGTATTTTATGCCGCGCCCAGCACTTTCGTAGGCAATTGCAGGCGTCCCTTTAATACCGACGGATCTGCTAAACAGATTTCAATGAGCGAAACGCCGTTTAAACTGTATAATGGCGCGCGAGCGCAAATTTTACGGGCATCAACCCTCCGTTTGAAATCTCCTGCACCCTCTGGGGCACGTATAACCTCCCACGACGTGCACCAGCACTCGCGAGCTTTATATCTATATAATACAGTGTACACCGCGATGTGCGCGAGCGCGCGTATTGCCGTAATGGCCGCCCGTAAAATATTCATCGTGGAAATTAGTCGTGTGATGATGTATAACGCGTTTGTTTGCGCGAATTTACCTTGTTTCAACGGGGGAATATAGTTGGTCACATATATCAACCCACGCATTCTCTTTATTATTTATTATAAAATCAATTTTTGTTATTTTTAACAATTATTTAATATTTAAAAACAGTTCAAAATTAATAGTTTCATTGATTAAAATATTTTTTTAGTATCTAGAAAAATTTATCCTATTTTTTTTATTTTAAAATATTTTAGTAAAAATTTTTATGAAATAAGAGAAATTTTATGCAAAGAATATTTTATACATCATTTAAAATACAAATTCATTTGATTAATTTATTGTATGTCTTTTTTGTTTTAGGTAAGTTTGAAAGCGAGTAGCACATTTACGGTTATCGGCTGTATGAGTGAGTAAAAAAAAAAAATATAAATAAATAAACCATAAAAAAATCGTGAAATGATAAAACCTATGAGTTTTTCATGCTGAAAAAAAAATCAAGTAGAATTTTTATTGGCAATTTGAGAATCAGTGCGTGTAGATAGGATAAAATTCTAAAAAGAGAGTTTTTATGATGTTGTCCTCTATAAAATTCTCAGTATAACATTTTAATTACATTTTATTTAATTTTGTTAAGTATCATATAAATTAACAAAACGACATTAATGATACTATCTTATTTATTTCACTACTTATCTCTTACAACTATTTAGCAAGTACTATCGTTTATGAATTTGGCCGCTTACTCGCGTATTTTTTTTTATGTCTCTAAAATAAAAGTCGTGCTATAAAACAGAGAAGTAACTCTGAAAGTAGTTTGCACAGACAAGAGTCATATACACATAGAGTCCTCGAGGAAATAAAGTGTATGCCTATAGACTGGCAAATAAAATCGCAGGTCACGCGAGCCGGGCATTATCGGATTTGTACTTGGCGGGAGCGTGATATTTACGTCGGGGAAACGTTTCATCGCCGCGAAATCGGAAGGGATCGTTCGGAACCGTCGACGTAACGACGCGGCCAGAGGGGAAGGAGCGAAGTAAAGGAAACGGAAAAGGGGTGAGGCATATTATCGCACGTTTGCGTCACTCTAATATCGCACTGTGTGTATATATTGCGGCTGAATTGCTGATAACGTCGTCTGCGTCCATTTCTTAAATATATTTATCAGAAAATAAAAATCGTCATAATGTGGGATAAATTAATTCCACGGGCAAATCACGCAAATTCAATGTCAATTAATGTGAGTACAACTATAAATATAAATTTACCCAGTTTTTATTTGTAGCAAAAGGTGGCATAGCTATAAGTAATATCAGTGGGTAATAATTCCAGACACTCACTCTCACGACTTGTCTCGTGTGTCGGGTTTATGGCAATTAAAAGCTGCATATACAATTCTCGTGTGTGCTTCGCACTCATATATGCAAAGTAGAAAAAGACTCACTTTGGAAACATGGTAATTTTGTATGGAAGTTAAGTTCGATTTGTATCTCATACAAATTGTTCGTGACTAATCCAACACAGTCCATTATAGCTCCTGGCTTTGAACACATCCTCAGGGCATAAAAATTCATAATTTTCATTAATATAATATCAATACGTTTTTTAAAACAAATTTTTTATATTGAAAATCAATTAAAAACAATATTTTTTAATCATAAAAGAGTAAATTTCCATCAAAAGATTCAAATTTTCATTTTTTATACATTTAAACATGTTTCTTGCAAAAAAAAAAAAAAAAATCATTGTAAAAATTTTCACCTGCTGGAATTCATGAAAAATTATTAAAAAAATTTTTTATAACAATATCTCGAAGCTATAATACATGAAGAATAATTTTTTTTACGGTAAATTAAAGGTTCGAGATATTTTTTTACAAATAAATTTGAAAGTTTGCTATTTCTAACTAGAGAATACTACTAAAGTTTATCCTCTGCAACACGATAAATTTTATCTCAAAGTTTGCGAGTAATTTACAGTATATATAACCAGCCCGAAAAGTCTAAACAACTCATCAGACGCCCATAGTTTTCCATCATAATTTCCATTAACACGATCCCTAAAATTTTTCATCAAATAAAAAACATTTCATTCCTCAATAAATCTAAAAAAAAAAAACACTCACTCCGAAAGAATTGATCTAATCCAGCAATAAATAAATTAATTCAACACGTCGTCTCTCTGCATAGTCATTCATTAAATCTCACTGAATGAAACAACATTTCACTCTGATGTATTTCCAGACTATGAATATAATTAACCACAGAAGTCAACACAGTCATTACTAATTACGTAAATTGATCGATCGCATTTGGCGGGCGCTGCACTCATATACTCACGTTCATCAGTCGATAAACCGCGCGCATGGATCTAATCCGAGAGATCGCCACCTGCATCCGTTGTGTGTATTGTCTGGGGAAATTGTATACATGCATTAAAAGCAAAGTTGGAGAATGGCGCGGCGTGAAATGCACATTCGAGCCTCCACTTCTCAGACACAGCAAGAGGGTATATAGTTGTCGCTATAGGCCGCAGGGGTTGAATCGACGTCGAGTGCAGGACTAGTGACGGAGGCGCTGGCGCTGGGCTTCCCGCATATCGATTCTCGTAGCCCCTGACGACTGCGCCACCGTATAGGTACCCTGTGCCCACCCTTTTCCGCCCCCAGCCCCGCTCTCGACGAGCTACAACTTCTCAGATATGAATTAACAGAGTTACGGAGCTTCCGCGGCCAAGTCTCGGAGTTTATGCGGCTTACCAACTTGAAAATGTCTCGGTACGATCCACGACGACAGTGATTAGTCGACGGGTGTTATTCGTTCATTAGGTATTTCAGATTATTGTGGAAAACTACTTTTTACATGGCACTTTGTTCAGTAAAACAAAATGTCACCCTTTTATTGCGGCCAGTCTCGTCTTTTTTATGCTGAGGTCGGGATCTTTTTGATTGTGTAGCAGCGCTATAACTGCGAGGTATTTAGGGGTGAACGGGTGCTCCGCGCACTGCGGAAAGGGACAGGGGAGTATTAAATCATAGAGTCGAGCGCCTGCCGCCGGTTTACTGTCGGATAAAACGCAGTGACTGTTATGTTATGGACCACCTGTATGCCTCGACCCTGAACTCCAGACCCCTGTGCTTTGGAAATATGTGTAGAACCGAAAAACATCGGGTGTCTTTAAGGTGAAATGTCGACGGTACTTTTATCGATTTTCAAAACTTAATTTTTTATAATCATAAAAAAATTTTTTCACCATGTATTTTGGTAATTTAAAACAGCACAAAAGGTGAATAAACTCGATGTGACGAGGGGAAATTAATTTGAAAATGAAAATTACTTTTTTAAACAGTTTAAAATAGGATGAAGGACTATTTTATGTGATTTTCCGAGTATAACCGTACATATTTAATCGTATTTTGATTACATTTCCTGTATTGTCCTTTCTCCCAGCGATTTTCTCTCTTTCCCCACAGCGAGTAGTATAAACTCCAGCAATAGTATATACGCGGCGACCAGCAAGATAAATAATCCCGGCCTTGGGGCTGAATTTCTTAGATCGGTATCCGCGATATTATAAATATACATGTCCTCGTACGAGAAAGAAGGGCAACGGGGAGGGAATACATACTAGTTTGTGTGCAAAAGCCCACGTACGTCGGCTCCATATCTGCCGAGGCGAGCTCACCGAAGGAGCCTTATCTGCTCGCTGCAGTGCCCGTGGTATATACCTCGATGCTCAAAAGGAATTAAATACAATAAAGACATTCACCGCAGAATTAATCAGACATCTACTGCACTCGAGCGCTATATCTTTCTGACTTATTCACTCGTTTACGCTCGAAAATTATTTATTACTTCTATATACACTATACCTACAGTCATTTAAAACTATTCTACACACTCATTTGTGTCCTATCTACACTTATCATCAGTCGGTTAATTAAAAAAAATAAATTATATGCAATTTTGAGGCCGTAAACGTGTTGACAACACGTTATCGCATGAATTTGAGACATTTTCTTCATTCGTGCGAGCCTAATGATGGAAATAAAATTGTTCGTGAGTGATTACCGAGCTTCCATTCATCACTTTAAGTATATGTTGGCGCGTTATCAGTCCCTACTTTCGTCTATTTCCCCTCCCTGCTTTCACTTTCGCGTCGTCATAAACATATCGACTCACCCGACACTTTGCGCGACCTGCCCCAATGAAAACGTTACGCGAAACGACGCCGTAAATAACGTCTTAAGTGTGGTGGCGGCGTCCCCTTTTGGACGCACCCCCGAGCAATCAACCCTTCGTGATTACACGGATGACAGCGCCTTTTTTAGTTTTACATTTTCAAGGTCAAGAGTGATGTTTTTATGTGAAAAAAAAAAATTTTATCCTCGTTTCTACCAGCGGGTTAGGGGTGGTTTTCTTCATATGCCGCCAGGTGGGAGTATATAAGAGCGAGGGCGTAAGCACTGAGGTGACGCAGGGCGTCGCGACGTCCGTCAAGCTTTCCTGGGGTTGGTCGATGGGGTCAGCGCCAGTTGTGGATCTTCCTTGTTCCTCCCGGAGGATGAAGAAGGACGGCAGGGTCAAGGAAACGCGCAGACGCGCCGGCTCACTCTCCACAAACAGCGACCCCCCTTGTGAATGGCGACCCTTGCAAACCAATCGTATTCCCGTTTCCATCCCTCTTGCCGCGAAAATTTCATCTCCGTTTTACACACAACCATCATCCGGCTTTTCTTGCCCTCTTTTTCACTTTCAAGTGTACTATTACACCTATATAGACTATCAAGAAATGTTATACAGTACAAACACGTCCCGTGAATCATAGAAAAAATAAAAAAATCCCTAGAAACAAATATTTTCCCCATTTAAGGACGTTTATGCGTTGTTACGGTATAGATACAAATTTTTATTTTTGTGTAATAAGAAGTTTAATTAGACAGGTATCTATAAAAAATTTATGACCCATCATATCTCCATATGAGTGACTGACTGCATTTTTTTTATTCAACTGATTATTTCTCCATATTTTTTGGGATAAATAGAAAAAAATTTTTTTTTTAATTAAAGATTTCTTTGGTAACTTTTAATTTTTATTTATTAGTTCCAATAGTGCCTAAATTTTTTTTTTTAATAAAAAGTTTTATCAACTTTTTTGAGTAGAGGTTTTTTGGACATGAATTTATGTGTTGTGGTTATAATACCTTATTTGACATGTGTTTTAATTGTCAAGTTTTCTTTTTTGCGAGATATAATTGAGGCTACCTTCGTATATATATGTGTGTGATTGTGGATATTTTCGTATCTCGATAGACACGTCGTCGCAGCCGGTCAGCGGGCCACGATTTTCAATTATCGCCCACGCTGTTATCGACGTAGAGCCGTCGAGTGAGCGGACTGATAGATTCGTCCCGGTGGCGACTACTTCGCGCGCCTCATAGAGCGACGCACACGCGAGCGCAGCAATCACACATGCTCACGTATACATTCACGCGATACAGCACCACAATATGTGTGTACCTACAGTCACGTGACGGCGTTTCCTCAATCGGGAATAGCAACACTTGGCGAGACCACCGGCCATTATCGGCGTATTATCTTAATTACATGGAATTCCGCTCGTTCGAACGTTACGACTTTGCACGTCTGTCTTTATACGCTCCTTAAGTCTTCTATACCCCTCATTTAATTACTGTATACCTCGAATATCCGCATATCCTGTGCCACCACTACTCTACGACTGCGCTTTTTATTTCAACCGAAAAAAACAACGGGGGAAAAGTCGACTCCGAGTGATATTGGGCGCAAGCGAGACGACGACGAGGTTCCGGACAAGAAATAAAGAAACGACGCGTAGCGCTTCCCGGGACAAAACAGCTGACGCCATGGCTGCTGCCGTTCGCCTCCGCCTTTTGTCTCGTCCGCTACGTTCACTGCACCGTTGGAGGGATTTAAAAACAATTCGGTAAATTGCATGGCAGTGAGACGAGGCAATGCAGTCGGCTGCAATATCTCTACTGCAGTATATTCGCTCTGAGTATACCTAGTAAAGTATCGCACGCTCGGATGATGTTAATAATGTGCGCGGGAGTCTTGCTTTCAAAAAAAAATACCGACGCTCTGCATATACAGACACTGAATATGATTTTAATGAGGAGAGGATGTGAGGCAAAATGGGCAACCTGAAAAAAATGAGTTAATTTTTTTTGTCAACAGTAAACTATATAATTAAATTATTATCCAACTGTAATGAAAATTCCAAAATTCGTAATAGTAGAAACTTTTTCAATCGAAATAGACTCCTAGGCCTTTGAATAATGAAAAATAAAAAAACCTAAGTGTCTTTTTTTTTGGATGAAAAAATTTTCTAGGATAAAAAATTTTTAACTCGCCTTTAAAGGCATGTTTAGGAACATTTCAAGTCATTCGTCGCAACTTGGAACCTCTTATTAAATGGAAATAAATGCTGATACCTTTTGCATATATAAAAGAGAGAGAATCCCGAGTTTTTCACCACATGGAAGTTGTCGAGCTCATCCTGATATTGGATATACTACTGCGCCGTGTCTGAGGGAAATGCCCTGCATGTAGTGAGAGTTTTTGCATTAAGAGTGGATTATTGTCGATGGATGGCGAAACTGTGTCGGAGAGTATTGTTGTTTTGTTTTTGTGCCAACGTATCTCGGTGAATAAAGCGTGGTACGTGAGTGTATATGTACACATTGAGGCTATAACAACTGGCGAGACAAATTCGGTACGGGTGGGCCCACACAGTAGCCGTGTGATTGCAAGCGGCGGCGGGCCTTTGAGTCTCGCGTTTTAACGGCCTTCGCTGCATAAATTAATCCAGAAGCCCGATATCGTTTGATTCGCCGCCGTCATTCTCGTGCACCTCGTCGTCCGTGCGTCCCGACACCGCGATCGTGAGACGTATTTTTCTGTTGCGCGCGCCCTCTCGTGCGCATGGCCAGTCACCTTCAATCGCTGTACCCGCTGGAAATACGAGCAGGTATATATACAGTGTGTATACCTTGTGCGAAACCTTGATACACACTTTTTACAGCTCCATGTGGTGCTATTAATTCCCTTTGACGACCCGACACGTCACATTCTCCATGTGCACAATACAATTTTTTTAATTATCGCTTCACGATATTACCCGCAGGAAATATTTTTTCTGTATAAAAAAAAATACAACGGTAAGAAAAATTTTAACCTCTCGAGATATTATATAGTTTTTTTTCTTTGGCCCTGACTACCGAAAGTCTTTTCTCTTGTTTTTAACCTCTCGCTGGTGGATCAATATAGCGTAGCGAAGCGGCGCTGCCGTAAATGTAATTGTTGTTCGATTTCTTGCGTCTTAATTGCCTCGCGCTTAACGACGTAATTACGGAATAAAAACGCGCCGTGGCATTTTTTTCGCCGGCCGCTTACTCGCCCTACCACCGCGCGCGCATCAACAGCAGCAAAGAGAGCGAGTTTCTAGCGGCGGCCGTGACGCGGCGCCTCTGCCAGGCGAGCATCTCGACTTGGTGACTTCCTCGACAGTTGGCACCACCAGCAAGGCCTTCTTTTTCTCTCGCTCGCAGCTCTACTTTACTCTCTCTGGGTCTTCAAACCCGGCGTTTAACGCGCTCGATTGCAATTCCATTGGTTGGATATTAAGCTGTGTGCGAGGCGCTCGCGCGCCGCGACGAGACAAAAAACAACGCGTTTTTTGGGATCACGAAAATAGCGATGCTCCGCGGGGAAAATGGTTTACTGTATAACGAGCGGTGGAAAAACGCTCGGCGAACGTCGATTACTGAATTGAAACGATGCCAAGCTCTTCGGGCATCTGATTAATCGCCACACGGTGCTCTAAAGTTCAACCACAATGAAAGCAGAAATAAAAAGTAGAAAAAACGTTTTTTTTTTTTTAAATTCTTTTTGTTTCATTAACATTATAAGACAGGAGAGAGTATTTTACTTAAAAATAGATAAATTATTTATTGGAAAATTGTTGAAATGAATTTTTTTTGCAGAGGAAAAAAAAAATATAAATATTTTCTCTACATGTTTTATGAATTGGATATAATTGAATAATTTGATATTTTGTATTATTGAGTTGACTCTGTCAGCTGGTTCACGTTCTCACAATTCACCCGAGGATAATTAATGAGAGATAATCGTATTTTATGAATTTTTATTGCACAATTTGTAATGGAATCCTCTGTAGACAATTCAAAGCGATAGCAACGGCTATACAATAACAATATCCATCGATATATTTCTACCAGTTGAAATATAAACAAGTATATGCATTCGTATATATATGCATTTGCATATTTTCCGGATTTAATTAGCACCGATGCGATTATTAATTGGGTAAAACCCGTGGTGGCGAGTCGGGTCCCTCGATACGCGTATATTTACAATTCCTCGTTCGCTGGGAATAACTCGTCGATTTGGTCGGATTTTCCGCGCTGACAAATTAAACACAGTGCACAGGAAACTTGCAGCTGCATGAAAATATCACTGGTCTCACATGTTTCACCCGACAAAATATTTTTTTTTTTGTTTCATTCGCCCACGGTCTGTACGCGCGGATTTTTTTTTCTAGTGTCATATGTGTGTCCAAAACACTCGCGCGCGCGCACACCCGTGACTTCGGGAATTCCACGTTGGTCCCCGTGGCCGCTGTGCCATTAGTTTTTTTTTGGGCCGTAATTCAAGCGAGCGCGGGTCAGTTAAGCGCGGAGAGACGAGACGACGAGATAGTTTATCATCATTTAGTTTGGCCGACCTGCCGCAACATTTTAAATCTCTCCTATCTCACGCGCGCGCCCCCGTGTTTTTATTATTACTTTTTTGTTTCTCGCACAAATATCCGCGTCATGCACGTCACACAATTGGAGGAAATAAAAATTTATACGGAGAAATAGACTTCAATGTATATACGATCGATGTATTTGATGCGGGAAAAGTTTTAAAATTGCGCTTGACTCTCTTTCAAATCTCGATTTTTTTTCATTTTCACTCTTTGACCACTGTCGCTGCCAGCCATACGCGATAAATCCCGAATTTTCAGTCGCACACATACCGATGCAATCATCGCGACATGTGCGCTCGCGAATTCAAATCGGATAGAGCGGAATTTACGCTAAGTGCACAGTGCAGTTTGCTATACGGATCGGCAATTCGGAGAACGTGGTCTCGGGTCCCGGGGGTCGTAGGTCGTCGGCAACGTGCCAGAAAGAGAGAGGCCGACTCCGCCTGGTGTGTAGTGCCTCTGTGCTGTCTCGTAGGTGGGGCTCATGCACCCGCCAATTCGGCATTGTAGCACTAATTAAACCTTGTGCGCGTTTCACGAGTTGCGATTTGCTTGCCGGTCATGTCACGAGCCTGATTTCTACGTTTGGTCGTTTTAGCCTCCTTCAAATACCCACTGCTATAACTTCCATTGGATGAAATATACTTTTACACAATCTTTTTGGTTGAATTGTTTACAAAATTATATAACCTGAATCTTTGTCTTCAAAATGTTTTTTTAAGGTATGCAAATAATAAATAATTGATTTATACAAATTAAAGAAAATATTTTTAGCATTATTTAAAGCATTTATCAATATATGTGTAAGGATAAAAAAAATTTTTTTTTTTTGGCTACTTAAAAATTTTTGAATGAATAAAAAAATTATTTCATTTATAATTTCGTTATTTTTTTTTTATTTTCCAATCAAACGCTTTAGATGTTTTAAAGAGTATATAGTTTTTAGCATAAAAAATAAAATCTCAACAGCATGTAGGAGAAAATGCCGTTTATGGTCAGACCAAAAAAAAATTTTTTTTTTTTTTGGTCAAATTATTTCAAATATATCTTCAATTTTTTTTCAAATGTTTTTTTTTTAAGTTTATCAAATTAATTAATAATGATAGCTAGAAAAAAACAAGCGTTTTTTGTAATATTTAAAAATAAAAGTAAAAAAAAAAAACTATATTTTAGTATTTTAAAATTTTTTGTCAGTGAAAAAATAATAATTTTATTTTGATTGTTATATTTTCCAAAATTTCTCAATTAAATGCTTCAGATACGTTAGAGAATATAAATTTTTCGCCGTGAAATAAAATCCTAAAAATTACGAAGGGGAAAATGCCGTTTATAGTCAGCCAAAAAAAAAAAATTTTATCAATTTTTTTAAATCAAACAAATCGAATTATTTTTTCTAGACAATAATTTCCTACATATAAAAATAATATTCCACGATTACAAAGGGGATCGTTCCTTTTATGGTCAGCCCGAAAAAAATCTTTTTCCCCTTTAGGCGACAAAAATAAACAAGTTTTGAATGCACTGTAAAAAAAAAAAAACCTATCTCTAAATCATAAATGCATTGAATTACTTTACATCCATATAAAAAAATTAATTATTTCAATGAATAAATTTCCCCTTCTCCACGTGCCAGACGAAGAAGACAGCCAAAGGGCCGGGGAGAGGTGTCAATTAAAAAAAAAGTGCGTAGTAACACGACTAATTATCAACTCTAACACACAGCAATTAAAATAATTCACATCTTCTGGTGCATAATAATAGATTTGTAAATTTTTTGTTTGTCGGGCAAGAGTGTTAATTGTATTCCGAGTCAAGTGGAGCGGAAGTCAAGCTGAAATTCAATGCTAAGTTCTTTATATATACAAGAAGACTCTAAGAAACTTTTCAACCACAAGCACACACTTGCCATATCGAAGTTTTGATCTTGAGATTGTGTTCATCGACAAGAGATAACGCAAAGCCCGGAATAATTTACCACAGTGGACAAGGGAATCGAGATTATACGAAGCAAGTGTTATATACGTAGTTTATATAAGGCAGTGTACATAGAATAGCGTGAGTGAGAGTATAGGAGAATGAGAGAGCAGGTGCAAAACTTGGGCTGTCAGGAAGTCGCTTACAGCTCGAGGACAAAAGCATCCCCCGAGACTCTTGCTGTATTTCGCGCGCACACACACCAACCAACACATTGTGCGCACATTGGCAAGAAGAACGCGAGGATGATGTCAAAGAGGGAGAGAAGAGAAAGAGGGCATCTAACTGTGAAATAACAAGCCTCCTTGCATCAGCCCTCATTGCTCGCAGGATGCCCCAGTCTCATACGTTACCTCGCGAGGGTGAAAGGTTTATATTGATTTATTTATACGTGCGAGTTAACCCTATAACGTCATGCTAGGGTGGAAAACACTGGCTAAAAATAACTTCAAAGAATCCACAGATAATAGACAATCAAAATCTCAATTGAAATATAAAAAAAAAAAAAAATGTGGAAATGAATTGGCGAGAGGGTGGGGAAATACTTTTATTTCTCATTTTTCCTGAAATTGAATAAACTCGCTATTAGAATAAAATTAAAAATGAATTTTTTTTTTTCATCCTAAACACTATTATTCACTTGATGCCTCAATTTTCGATGCACTTAAAATTAATCTTTATTTTAACAAAAGTAATCAATAAAGTTAATGACATCTACTGAATTTAATCAGTTTTTTGAATTTAGTCACCAAAGCTCTATTTTGGGAGGATTATTTTCACATTGAACAAAAAACTCGAATAATTGATTTTCAACGCACATAATATTTTTAAATTCAAATTAAAACGAGTAAATAAATAGTCAAATGTGTCATAAGCATATAAAACAAAAGATTTTGAGTAGAGTATCATTGTGTTGAACCGGACTTTTGTCCCTTGGGTGTTGTTTTTAAAGGGGCACTCTTATACCTTCTTTGTATTCTGATGTCAAGTGGCAGTGTGACTGTCATGAGCATGTGAGGCTGAAAACACAAGTTTAAAGTCCTAATTTTCATGAAGTCATGTGATGTCTCAATCTCTAGTCTTATATATTATACAATAATAAATAAACTAATTATTTAAAACAATAAAATTGACAGATTAATCGTTTTAAATTAAAAATACAATCAAACTATTGCTGTTTTCAGTGTTTTTAATTTTTTATTTGAACTTTTGCGATGAATTTAATGAAAAAAAAAGTTGAAAAACCCTGACTGTCAGTTGGATTTAAAAAATATTATCCATCACAGAATTGTACTGTATCAATTCGTCAATGTCTTTTATCATAAACTTCTTATAAAAACTCTTGCCCAAAAGTTTGTTTCATGATATTTTACACTTGAAAACTTTTCGGATAACCTGAAAAGTGATAATAATTTTTTAAATCAACTCTGGTAACATTAAACCCGATATATTTTGAGGAAGTGGCCACATGTTGTGTGTGCCTTTAAGCAAAACAACGCGAGGAATTCGAGATCAACTTTCAAAATTCCCACGGTAAATCAGTTACAGGGTTGACGGGCTGATGTCTATGATTACACCCTGTCGCCTAACGACTATAAATCTCCCTGTGACCCGCGTCTTCAGCTGATCTCGGATCTCTTCGTCATACAGGTATTTTTTCTCGCGTTCTGATGTAGGTATAAGTCTTTGACTAAACACGTGGAAGAAGACATAGACCTCTAGGACTCGTAACCATGAATTTTTGATTATTCTCAATGCATTTTCAACGGTTTTATCTAATTTTACTCGGCTAGGAATACCCGGGCGCTTATCAATGGTCGCGCAAATCCGGCGGTCGCAAGATATCCCACTAATCCAACGGGTTTCAATGACGCTTATAACTGCGTTAATAATTCAGAGGCTTGCACATTCACGTTGATGTTAATTTTAATATAGCGCACAAGAATATTTATCCAATGTCGACGACCCCGCGCACTGCATTCCTCTGTGAGTCCAGCATATATAACTATATAAAGGTATAGAGTTTCCGCTGAGCAGAGGAAAATGTGTGCCCATTATTACTGAGAGGTGTCTTGGAGGTTGTATTTTGAAATCACACGGAGAAAACCGCGTGCTGTTTGCCTTACGTCACTCAACTCTGCCACAAATTAACGGTCGTAATAATACTTATAATGTAGGCACTTTGTGAGAGTGATGCTCGAGATGTGTGTAAGGGTCGATTGGTCGTCTCTGTCTTCTTTCATCGACCGTGAACGCGGCATCTCTTGGGTCCGGTCGTAATTCATTTTTTACGAGAGCCGAAAAGAGGTTTTGCCGTTGATTTATGGAGTAACGATTAAATGCAGTGGAATGGAGAGGTCTAGGATCCTTTATATATATGTATTTCTTCACGTCCGACAATGTATACGGATGGAATATGAGGAGGACACTCGCAAAGCTACTCCTCATCCACGTGTGGACCAGGAGAATTTTTTTCTACTGATATATATTCGCCACGTATATATGAGTGAGACCAAAATATTTTATGTTTCTGTGAAAGAAAAAAAAAAATGGAGCTTAAAAATATCGTTATATTAATAGATTTTAAAATGGCTTTAATTTTTATAATTGAGAAAATTTTGATTTTCGTGTTAATAAATTTTTTTATTTCATATAAAAAAATTTTGGTGAAGTATATATATAGTTAATAAATAGCTGGATTTTCACGTTTTTAGCGGGTATTTTTTTGACTTAATCCTTTGAGTAAGGTTTTAGGGATTGTTTTATTAAATTTTTTAACCTTGAACCGGTTTATCTTAATTTTTCTAAATTTAAATTGTTTAATTATTTAATTCGGAATTAATTTTTCTACATTATTCAATTATTATTTTAGTCTCGTGTTTATATTTAATGTGTTTTTTTTTTTGTATTTTCATTATAAACTGTACGAAAATTATTAAATTAAACTTCAAATTTATATATTTTTATTAAATTCAAATTATTATTTAAAAATTACCCCGAGCAAATAACAATAGTTGGATATATAGACACCCTCAAAAATCGAGGGATAAATTATTGTCAATTTCTGGCATCTGAGCCAGAATGTAACAGCGAAAAAATTTCATCTGTAATAAAATATTATAAAAATATACGGTGAAAAATTGCAGATAAATAGATAAGATGAATTAATTATAGTCTTTGGGCCTTATAAAATTTTTTTAATTAATTTTTTGGTCTTACAACTGTGGGTTCATATATGGATTTATTAGCATAACGCAAAAATAGTCAATTTTTTATTCACAGCGTTTTGTTTCACGTCTGCACTGATCAAAAATCCGGGAATAACTGGCGATAAAACATTTGTTTAGTAACATTCAAGTGAAATTACGCTGTTTGTTTCGAAAAAAATGCCGTTTGCACCGAAAAAAACGTTTTCATATCTACGTTTCACAGGAAAATTCAAAAGTAGCTTATTGCGTGTGTCGGACTGTGAGAAAGGGGACAATGGCAATTTTCTGGTTTTTCGAGAATATAATTTTCGCGGTGGGAAACTCGTGGGGGTTGTTATATTCCATGAGATAAGACAGCAGAGCGTAGCGAAAGAAGCTTCCTCTGCAGCAGACATTCTCTTCCCTTTTGCCGGGTTTTTCCCTGTTACACATGGGGCTCCTCCGTCGCCTTGGCTGCGGAACACCCTCGCTCACCCGTGTGAAATTACTTCGCTCGGCGCGGCTTACTCTTATATCCCCCTAGCCACCCTTTCGCCCCGTGTATCCTCATTCGGCTGGGATCTTCGCTGGGAAATAAAGTAGATACCTTTCCTATTTTCGCATCTGGGAAATTGCAATACTGCGGGCCCCGAGTGCCTCTTTGCCTTCTACTACTATCCCTGATGATGCTGTGCGCGCACACAGAGATAGCGCGAGTATATATTCGACCGCGAGTGCGCCTCCGGGAGCACTCGGACCTCGAATAATCCTGCAGGAAATTTTTATTTATTACTTTATTATCATCCATACTTTGTGTGTCACTCAGGAATCTTTTTTTTCTGCTCGTTCAATTATGATAATTATCCAATTGTCGACACGCGATATGACTGACATTTTTTTCATTGCGCTGTTTCCTGTTTGCAGGCAAGTGGTGTCCGCGCAGAGAATGGAGTTCACCACCAGATGCGCAGAGAGCAGCGAGTGACGCTGCGCGACGTGGCGTCCTCTACTCCTCCGTTTTTCTCGGCAGTCCCGGTGAGTTGAATAACAACAAAATTACAAATTTATTCTTGATACGTGACCAATGTCATAACATTGCTCTGGCAGATGAGTCGAGTTTATACGTGCTTGCGCAAACATTTCGCCATCATATTCGTGGGGGTTTGCGCGCCACGCGGTGAACTTATGTTTATGGCATAAATAACTTTTAATCGCGCGGCTGCACCGCGAGCCTCGAATAAATATTGATGCCCGCAGTGACACATCGGCCAATCCCAGTTCAAGGTACACACCCGCCCCCTTTCAAACACCACGCGCGCGCTTACTTCACGCGTTTGTTTACATATATCCATAATCCACAATATTTGTTTGGAAATATCAAAAATTCGATTTTTCCCTAGTAACAATATATTATTTCAATTTACAATAACTCGAATGTATTTTTGAAACATTTTAATTCCAAATAAAAAAAATATATATATATTACGAGGAAAAAATAATTTATATCTTTTGAAATTCGATTCTTCCATGGAAAAAAGCATATAAAAAAAAAGTAGTTATAAAATATGATTTTTAAAAAAATTATATTCGTGTTTATACTTAATTTTTTTCGATTTTTTTTATCTGTTTTAAACATCGTAAAAAAGTATGATAGAAAAAAATTGTTAAGGTTTGATGAAAAAAAACAATGAATACTTTTAGATTGTTAGCTTTTGGCAGGTAATTTTTTTTCGTGTTTCGCCGAGAATAATCGCGGCATTTCTCGCTTCGAATGTTGATAGGGATAAATAATAATCGTGGAGGATAAGAGAGACATTTGTCTGTCAATTGGATGCACTGGCCTGCCCCGGCTCGAAGTAGAAACGGCCTGAGAAGGCAGACGCACGTCTGAGCGAGAGGCCGCAGAGTGCGCAAGCGAGTGCCGACGTCTCCATGGTAACGCGGCGAGGCGGGAATGCGACGGTAACCATGGCAGCACGGCTTCGAGCTAACCTGTCCATCCTCTTTCAGCCCCCACGTCCTCCACACACTTCGCACACGCTGTATACTTTCTTCCTTCCGCCCACAGAGATGAGACCGGCGGCGTTCTCCAGTTCCTCTCGCTCGCTCTCGTCGAGAGAACTTGATTCCGACGGTCTCGTCGTCGTTGATGTCTTTTATGCCAGATAAAACTACTTTGGGGTTTAGCATATATAGCACGAGGTAAATTCACATCGTAAAATAAAACCTCCACGACGAAATAACAAGTGAATCTCATTTTTACCCACATTCAACACCTGATCGTGGCCCCATCGTCTCGTCCTGATTATAATCCAGAGTGTCCTCTCCTCTCCGACGAGTTAAATGGGTCACGGGAAAACTTTTAAATTGCTCGAGACATCGTGGCTTTAAGTGCGGTGGAGGGTGCACGGTAAATTAGGGCCAAACCGCAAACAAATTCGTGGAAATTTCCAGGACTTGATCTCGTTACGAGTCCCAAACATGTCCCCACATGTGTGGATAGTGGTTTTATCCGGTGGAATGGTGATTTTTCGGCCAGTTAAATTATTTATCATTGATTAATAATCACCCATGCAAAAATCAAATTTTATTGGCGATTAAAAAATTTTCTTCAGTCAAAAAAAAATGGCAAAATAATTTGTTTGAATATATATTATTATTTCTTTATTTATGTTGAAAAAATTTTTTCAACCCTCCGAGTCAGGGTGAGAGAAATTTTTATTTTCTAATTTTTTAATGTAAAAATCTGAGATTCTTGTAGAGGAATTTCCATTCAGTCTATCGATAGGTTGATAGTGTGTCATTCCTATGTCAATCTTACATTTTTCATTTGTCTGGGTGATGCACTTGCTCACGTGGAGTGTAATGTAAGGGTTGCGCTCGTCCGTTCCGGGGGAGCGAGTTCAAAACCCCTCGGGGCTTGAGGTCCAGGCCGGTTAGATTTATCGGATGTTTTGGTTGGCGGCCATTGTTAACCGCCCTCGTCGGCTGTCCCTCTTTCTCGCTTTTCGAGAGGCTCTCTTTTCATCCCCATTCTCCGCGACTACTCGTTATATGCACCTCTTTTCACAGTTTCCAACGTTTTTGAGTCTAGTCGGCGCTTGCAGCACCGCATGGAATAAGAAATTTCTCCTATTTTTTTATCAACCTTAAAGGATTTTCGCATCTATTGAATATAAATTTATACCCAACGAAAAAAAAATAAAACAGAATATTTTACCTTCGTTAACTATCTTAGAAATGTGTTTTTTTTTTTTTTTCTTCAATTATTTAAATTTAAATTACTAAATGAAGAGCGTGATAAAAAAATTTTTTTTATTCTTCTCTCGAAAAGGCATTGTTCTGTTTTCGTTGATGAAAAATTCTTACATTGTTCGGACTCTGGGCGAAACATCCACCTATATAAGCTATCCCTCTGCCCTCACTGACCCCCAATCAATTTTTATTGACCACCACCAATACTGCCCTGGCCGACGTAAATCGCACGGGTGATTTTTTCCCTAATGAAAAATCGCATTGGCCGTATAGTGCGCGCAAGAGGCGTCTTTGATGTCCGGAGCGAGTTACACAATGGCGGCGGAGCGGCAGGGGGAGCCTGGCAGAGCGAGGATTTTTTTCCTCGCCGCCACGACGTGTTCTTCGATTAGCGGGCAACCGACCCGACCATGACCTCCACTCTCCTTTCCCCACCGCGAGCAGGACTCGACCCGTGAGGCAAACTCTCCGCCAAAGTCCTCTCGCATCCTCTCTCTGCCGTGCTCCATCTCGCGGCACTGATTGGACGATCCATCACCGAAGCCTCTCTCTCCGCAGTCGTTCACCCTCATCCCTCGACTGCTCATCGTCGTCGTCGTCGTTGTCGTGACTGTGTGTAAGTCCCTCATCTCTGGACACGCACACATGAGGCTGGCGGTGCGGCCGGCGAAAAAAACATTTTATTCCGTTATTAAACTTAGCGTTGACAGAATCCGCTTGATAAGGCAAAGAAAAAGCGGCGCGGTACAGGTATATTCATTAGGTCCTTATTCAAAGGCAAGCGGGAATAGTTCCGGAGTTGGCGAGAGAGCGCACAAAGCACAAAGCTCTGTCGAGGAACAATGAAAGCCGCAGATTTCATGAAGCCCCACGAGAGCCACCCGAGATAGGCACAATGGTTTAGCCAATGTACGCGGATAGCTTTCCTCTTCCATCTCTGGTCCTCCCTGCCGCGTAATATTCATATGTGTTGAATATATTAATGCCCGGAGAGATATGTAAAGCATGGCTACGAAACGCCGCGGTAATATTAGTGAAATGTGTCTCCGCCGAGTTGAGCGAACCATGTGCGCTGATATGGAACACACTGGCGTGTGTGCATCTGCAGTACACCGCTGTCGGCTTCGCTTTCCTCGGCTTTTTTATTGCCTTCATGTTTAGAAAATTGTTGCCGAATAGTTGTGAATATTTATATACTAATTTATACGAGTGTGTATAATTAAAGATATCCAACTATAATGCTAATAGAATGTGTATACACAATAAAAAGTCATAAAATCAGTAATAGCGAGTATTATTAGCATTGAGGGAATATATCCCTTGGAAATCTCGGAGTTTTCGTAATTTTTTTTTTAGTTTTTTAGCGATAACTCGGTATTTTTTTTTTTAATATTTTGAAAACAGATGAAAGTATCGAAAAAAATTACTCTATATTATTTGTTGATTATTAAATTTACCATCGTTTAACTCTCATAGTATTTTCCGTCATCTGATGCGGCTTATTTACAGAGTTATCGACAAAAAAACTGTGAAATAAAAATTTTCAAGGCGTATATTACCCTTTTGAAAAATTAACAAAATGAGAAATAATTTTTTTTTTGCTCAAACAAAAACCATTTCAGCTGAAAAACAGGGAAAAACCGTTGTTGGCTGACATAACATAGGTTATTCTACTCAAAAAATATGCACAAGTTATAGGAATTCTTTTTATACGCTTTTTTTTTGCCATTAACAACGCGTTATTTGCAACAAATCTTAAACTTGAGAATATCATAAAATGAATTATACATTTAAGAAATTTTTTTAAATAAATTGAGAAGCAAAAAATCATAAATATCTCAAAAACTAAAATATTTTAAGAAATTTCAATGGAATTTTTTAGCTCTTGAAATTCTTGATATACCTATCATCATAGTGTAATTGATATCAATTTTCAAAATTTGACTATAAGTATTAAAATGTCGGATAAAGCAACACAGATTAAATTTATAATTTTTTTTTTCCACTCTTCAACTATAAAAAAAAAATCGTTCACGACTATTGTTAAAGCAGCAGATGAACAAAAGCCAACAGACACACGTTATCATCAGATAAAATGGAATTCCCGTGGTATTGTGCTTGGTATTCATCACCAGGGAATAAATTTACCTAATCTCTCTGCGCATATCTCCTGATGTGTTTAGGCGCGTACGCGTCAAGGTTGATTCGCACGAGAGATCTAGTGGAATTTGAGGGAAGAATCATCGCGGGAATTACCTCGATGTTATTTTTCGACTCTCTACCCTCTCTAGCTCGTATATACATCAGCCAATGTGCGCGGGCGAGGCTTTTAAATACACATCTACAGTCGTTTCTATGTGTCGGCGAGTACCTACACGTCGCACGATGATTTACATCAGGCTTCCCACCGTCCGGCTAATCCTCCACCCGCTCCGGAATAAAACGAAACGATGGAATAATTAAAACGCGGTATTTACGAAGAGCAGAGGGAAACCCGCTGGGCGATACGCGCCCGAGAGACAGGGAAAAATACCGGCAGAGAGAGAAAAAGGCTCCTACGCTGCACGAAGCATCCCCTTCGTGTGCCCTGCACGGAGTTCCCAACCTACGCGGCTGCCAACCCAGACCCTGCAGCTGTCAAACACACGCCGAATCTTCTTCTGCTTGTGACAGCCTGAAAATGAAGAGAGTACCCCCGCGCCTATATCCGCCGCTAGCTTTTCTCTCTCGCTCGCCATTCGCCAGTGTGTGTTACTCTTGTATACGCCGCAATGAGACGCACCCATTCAGTCTATACTGATGGCCAACAGTAATCCACGTGTCACTGCAATTGTCTATACCAAAGCCTCTTATTTGACATTTTGCTGAACTTTCTGCGCGCCGCCTTTGCGACCAACTTTGTCATGGACTCGCAGTTGAACAACTCTGTTATTGAGTGAATTTCCAACAGGCTCATTAGCTCAATTATCGCTGGGAACAATGCCCGTGAGAAATATCGCTCTCATTCAATCAGTGGTTTCTATATAAAGGCTTAAAAACTCGGGTATGAGCATGCTGCTAAATTATTATTTTTCCTGTTAATGCATTTTTTTATCCAACTACTCCATTCTATCCAACTACTCTATTTATTATATTGGTATTGGTTTTTTAATGTAGTCTGTCATCGCAATCTAAATTGAATATTATTCATTATAATTTTATTATTTAAAGTATGAAAGAGCACATTTTGTATTGAGAATTTCACAAAAAAATTCCAGAAATTATAATCAAATCAATTAACTTGCTTTTTATTTATATGGAAAATATAGGTTAAAATGTAGTATTAATTTTTTTTTTTATCTATAACTCAAAAAAAAAAAAGATTTGGTGTATGGACGTCCTATCTTTCAGCATTAATTGGCCGCACCAACAAAAAAAAATTAAAATTTTTTACAGATATTTTAGAAACCAACAAAATACATTACATTTTATGATTAAAATATTTTAGCATACATTTGACTATTCATGCGAACTTGAATAATTTTTTTCTTCAATCAAAGACATATAATTTATAATTAATGTACAAATTTTTATTGATTTTTAATTAGTTAACTCTCACGACAGTACAATCCTAAAAAAATGTTTGTTGCAAACATTTCCCAACCCCCTTCAATTTCGAGATATTTATTTTTATATGAATTAATTATTTATGCAAGTATTTAACAGTAAAAAAAAAACCAAATTTTCAATAAAAGTTTTTATATATTTTTTTATACCAGTAATACAGAAAGCATCACTCGGTATTCCACTCGTTAAATTTCGCCAATAAAAATATCCTTATTATATTTCCAAGTGAAATAACGATCATGAACTGTTGCGAGACAAGTCTCGACTTTTTGCACATGCGAATAAAATTCTTTGTCTCGTCACTGAGCTGCAGTGTGTCTGCTCTCTCGAAAACGTCGAGTGAGAGGACGCAGTTTCCCTTTCTAACTGGGCCAAAGTCGGTCCAAAGGAGCGAGAGAGTGAGTATTATTGTGTATCTATGTGGCCCGAGGCAATGCGCGAATTTATATGCTAAAAACATGCCGGATGTCGCGGACGTGAGAACAGCTATCGATTCGTTATCCTGGCGATCGGCCGCAGGCAGATCGCATTATTATTACCATTGCCACAGTATTATTTAACGATGCAACAAGCGTATTGGACCGGTTCGATCATCCACTGTCCTCTCTTATTTTTTGTTTTCTCTTTTTTTACTTTTCGCTTCAGGTGGTTACACGGAGCGGTACATCACCGGCGCGTCGAATTGCTCCGGACTCGTTCGACGTTTGCGAGCTTGAAGCGCACCGCAATATGTCATTGGGGGCTCTCCACCGCAAGAGAACGGGACTGCGAGCGTACAAAGAGATATGTCTATTAGGCCGCGACTGCTCTCTGATGTGTTTACAGGCTACAAGCCGCAATGTTCTCCATTTTACCGCGCGCGTGTTATTGCACGCTCAACATTGCCTGTAAGTCCTCTCTTTTTTTCCAACTTGTGATGTAACGAATTTTTAAATTGTGTACTCACTGACTATATATAGTCCTCTCAATATAATTAAGATGTTCTCCAACGATTCCAAGACTATCATTCATGTTAGGGACATTTAAAAAAAAAATTTTTTTTTTCGTGCACTATTTATCGTCCTGTAAAAAATTCACAGCCCTTCGTCTTCTGAATAACCAAACAAAAAGAATTCTTAAGAATTTTTTTATTAAGAAATTAATCACTAATAAGAATTTATTCTAAACTAAAAACTTAGTCATGTGAAAATAGAAAGATTTTTGTATTCAGATCAATAACTTTCTATTCGCCCGTGAAAAATGGAGATTGAAATTTTGGTGATGTTACAAACATGCAGATTTAACTTGAATGATTGTCGTTTGAAATAAGTAGGTGATTAAGAGTTGTGTGTAAGTGACGTTAATTAAATATCTCATGAAAATACCGCGAAACGGAGGCATTTAATGCGTAGATTAGTTGGGAATATATTTATACGCGTGAGCTATCTACAAAGGTGTATAGGAGAAGGCCACAAATTATTATGCTGGACCCCCGGGTGCTCTTATCTCTCAGGCGGCTTGTTTCTTACCCCGCCTATTAGTTCCTGGTGTCCACAGACGCTCGGTCCTCTTTTCACGGCCTTTATACACCCTCGTCGAGAGCCAACGGCACGAGAGCACGACTATACACACAGCAACTGTCTGCCATCTCGTGAAATACTGCGACTCGATTTCAACACTTTCAGCTCGTTAATTAGCACTTGCTTTTGGAATTTCAATTTTTTTTCTCTTTGTTCTATACAAGCAACTGCTCTTTATCCCCCGCGTGTTTAGTGACACGACATTTGTAGATTATTCGCACCACGTGTTTTCCACCCGCTGAGTCATTTATCAGGGTTTTGAGTGGTGATAAAATTTTTATTTGCTCTGATGCGTCTTAATTTTGTTAATTTTCCGACAGACGATCGCACTTTGAGTGTTCGGTCGACAAATCTAATTGTCGGCTCGGTACATCAGGGACTCTGCACACTCGAGAAGTAATAGGGATAGATGCCGAGGGCGCACGAGGGCGCTTGAGAGTCGAGTGCCCACAACAGATTGCCGCGATGAGAGAAAACAATGCGCGAGATTGATGTATACGTGTGTGGACTCTCCATGTGCACTTGGCTTGTGTCTACCCTACCATCGACGGACTGCCACACTTGG
This sequence comes from Macrocentrus cingulum, assembly GCA_002156465.1. Taxonomy (NCBI): domain Eukaryota; kingdom Metazoa; phylum Arthropoda; class Insecta; order Hymenoptera; family Braconidae; genus Macrocentrus; species Macrocentrus cingulum. Next base: position 123,510 of record MVJL01000803.1, on the reverse strand, counting down.
TTTGGGTGCCTTGGAAAAATTGCGAAAGGGTCGTTGAGTGTTTGGGGTAGTGGTGTTGTTGATTCGCGAGTTGTTTCCAAACACTTTCAAACCATAAGTGTTTTTTCTTACTCCTAACATTTTATATGGCACTCTAACTTTCGTTTTGATTGATTTTCCGAGCTTTATCTTGACCCTACAAAAATTAAGGATATTCTATAACACATTTAAAGTTATAAATCTTCAATTTATCATGGGAAGGTTAAAATTTTCGATTATTAAAAACGGTTAGTAAAGCACTAACAATTTATAAAATTTATTTATGGCTTGAAATTTTTATTTATCTATCAATAATGTTTTAATTTCGATATTTTGAAAAATTTTGTAAAATGCTGAATGGTGTTAAAAAATTGAAAAATCGTTTATTTAATAAATTTTTTAATAATTTAAATTTTCCAAGTAAATTTCAGAGAAAAACGTGTCTATGCTGTGTTTTTGCAAATTAGAATAAAAAAATTCGAATGGACGCCATATCGCGTCTGCGAAATTTGCAAAATTGCATGGGTGCCCGCGGGGCGCCACTTACATGGCCGCTTGCGCCGGTCTGGTGCGCCGCTAATATGTAAAGTATCAGTATTATGTATTTATTATAATGCAAGCCGGGAGGGCCCATGAGTATATATGCATCGATCCAGCGCAAAGGCCCCGATGGGTTGCGCGCATATCGCTGAGAGGGAGAGAATAATATAAAGGCGCATGAAAGCAGGATAATCAATTTATCACTGCAGGTGCTCAATGCATTAGCATACACTCTCGACACAATTCGCTCTCTATAACCCGATGACGGTCGCCGTCCTTCGCAGTGGCGTCGTGACGCTGCGGTTGAAGATCGCGTGTATAGCGTTCGCAAACGTGCGAGATACAAATTGCGACGAGGCGACAGTTCAGGGATTCTCGTAGATTCTCTCCGGATTATCATATGTTTGCTGCGCACGACTCGCCACTTCCTGCTTTGTCAAAGTTAAATACTCATTGCACTGGGTCATTAAATTTTAATTGGTCTTGACCTGTCAGTTGACATCTACACGGTGGAAAAAAATTTTTGACCCCATTTTTTCCTGGTTTTAAACCGATTTATAAATCTTTTTGACTTGGGCAAAATGTTTTTATCATAAAAAAACAACTAAAAAACACTTCCCAACTGGCTAGACGAAAAAATCACTGTCCGAAAGAAATTTTTCCGTCATTACTGCCTCATATCGACATTTATCTTCAATTCTTTTAAGTTGCCATTCAAAGCACTGACCAGAAATCATGTGTCAACTGCTCGTGAGAGCCGTCAAAAATTCTAACTTATATTTTTCAATGTTTTCTTGAAATTTAAATTTAATTATAGCTGAAAAGTTCAATGACAATCTGCGGTTGACTAAAAAATATAAAACACAATGTTCATCAGGACATATTTTTGAAAGAATTTTTTTTATATTAAATATCGCAGTCTCTGAGACATCTGGATATTTTGGCTTTAGCTTAAGCCTGAATTCCCGTCCGAGAGGACGGAAAATCGCAGATCCGTATGCACCGGAGTGCGCGAGAAAAAAAACAAACAGCGAGATACAAAAGTAAAAGAGGAAGAAAATATTCAGCCTAAAACATGGCATACGCTCGATGGTGGCGTCGCAGCTGTCGCTGTTTTGTCTGCCGTAGTGTCTTATGGCCTCTGTCTCTCTCTCTTTTTCAATGCTGATGTTGAAAATGCCATCGCTATTTCGGTTGCGTTAAAAATGCATCCATCGGGCGCGACGTCAACGCGCCTATTCACCACGCGCGTCGCGATGTCAGGCGCCGAAGTTAATTTTTTTCCCTTTCAGCGCGCACGCGGGTATATATATACACTCGAGAAATCATTTCTTCAATCTCGAATGCCGAAATATAACTATATAGATGCGCAATTGAACGGCAGAGAAAAAAAACACAGATGATAAATCAAAGCTCTTCACACGCAGTTCTCAAGTTTCGCGCGCGCAATCGGTGTGGCGTCCATAACGGTGCCGATTCTCCTCCCACGCGGTGAAAAAAATTTTTTTCTCGTTCCGCAGTCTTTTTTGATTATTTTTAGAGCGCGTCCTTCTCGCTCGCGCGCGCACGGTCACTGCGAAGGCCAAAGCGAGAAGAGGTGACGCATCTGATCGCGACGAAGCCGTGTAGTGGCTTGTGTTGCCTGCGGGTCAGTCGTACTACACATAAGATGGAGGCTGGTTTGATGGAATGCTGCCTCCGTCTCAACTGACCCTCCCTTCCTCGCCCTTGTGCGTATACACCGCGCCTCCGGTGAACACACGCGTGAGCTAACGAATCTTTCTCCTTGCATGGCTATGTTGATGCCCATGACGGATAGACGTCGTGACTTTACCTATGCCGCGCCGATCTCTTGACCAATCCAACGGGAATGCCTTATTTAGCCTGCCAACGTACGCCACATCTGTTGGGGAAAAAATTCCCGCGCGGAAAAACACGTCTTATGCCATCGCTTTTTTATTCATTCTATATTTTTCTGCGCTTCCACTGCGTGCGCGCGGTAAATGAACCGAGGCTGGCTGGATGTCATTTTTTATGTGGCGTTCAGGATTTTTTTTCTTCTATATTCATGTATGTTGTGGAGAGGAATGAGTATCGAGAAATACTCTGAGTCATCGTCGTGGCAAAAAAATATATCGTTTTTTTTTTAAACCTCTTTATTTGAAAAACCAACTCTAATATTAGAAATTGTCGTGATTTAAAAAGCCGCATTTGTGAGAAGTTTTTTTCTTATGACTTTTGAATGATTTTTAAATATATTAAAAATAAGTTGACCCTATTGATACAATTGTCTAAATCTTTGGAAAGATATTTTTGAGATGGCAAAAATTCAATTTTAAAATCACAGTAGTTCATTTCAAATATCCTACTGACACACTATTCTATCTGGAAATATTATTGAGTATAAATACGTGAAGCATTGCAATAAAAATTCCTCGTGCAAGTACACATCGTTTCACTTTGTCTCATGCGCGTCTTATACATCTGCGAAAAAGTTTCCTCGTCTCAAAGATCTCGGTCACGCCCTTTTAGCGCACTCTTGTCACCCTGAGGGGTGTGTAAGTCAGCAGAGCACTCAAACCACGGTGGCGCCGGTACTAAATAACCAGAGGATACGTTGAAAACCGCACAGAAACATCCACGCTTTCATGCATCCGTTTTTGCAGGAAGGAGATAAAAACTTCACCGCGCTCTCACACTCATCACATCAAATACCTATACCATCGATTCCCCACAATATTCCAACAGTGATCTCACATTTCCTACTGATAACATCTTCACGCGGTAATCCCGATTTCATGACGTGTTTTTTCCACCTCCAAACTCGCGGAGTATACTCGCGTTCTGTGGTCTCGATTTTCCGTTTCTCAATGTGCACTTTGACTTTTCCCATTTCCCCAAGAGCAATAGTCCACCCTGAACTAACGTGGAAGACGTCGATAAGCCAAATAAAAGCCTTTTATAGTCAGATAGTATTTTAGCTCAACTTTCAGATAGACGCAGATTTGTGTTATGTGCATTTTTAAACTATTTCCGCTAAGATTAAATAATCTATTGTACAAATTTAGGGCAGTGTTTATACAGCGATAGTGATTCAGAGTAAGCAATTACTGTCGATTAATTGATCCGGGGATTCAGTGGTTGTTATCGCCGATTGATTGAGATCTACAGGCGATTTTTTTTTTTGTCTCATCAGCCTCCAGAGACTTAGACGCATTATCCGGCGTTGTCCCTTTCTCTGTCTCGATATTCCCCCACTTTTTGCCGAGTGTTACAACACGCTGTGATCGTATCGTGGAATGTACCGCTCGGGCGAATACCTACATTGGTTCTTGCGCGCGGACAAGTCCTTGTCCGTATCTCCATAAGCCGAGAGGGATAAAAAGCGCGTTCGTGAGAGCCATGTTTATCCAGGATGCACTGGCAAGACGGAATGTCGATTCACACGACGATTCTATCCTCTGGCTAATACTAATAATAAAGACTGCGATATTCGGAATATAGTGTGGGCACTTTGTCGCTGTGATTTCACCGGTTGGCGGCGTGATGCCTGTGAAACCGTGCTTTAAACAGCACATATTACTCGTCAGCATCAGCACCATAATGTCACGATCACCAACAGTGCAGTGGACATGTATACGCCAGCGTATCACCGGCCAGCGTGGCTTTATCGTGGGGTGGTTGGTTTTGATCGTGATTGCCGAGCGGCGAATTTGTTGCCACGTGTTTTATTGTACGATGAAATTGGAGGGTGCGCCACCCGCCACGGTCGAGGGGCCGGTGGTCGCGACAAAACGGACGCGCTAAACTCAGCTTGTCACTCAATGTCAGCATCGAGGCTGTGTATACATGCGTATAATCAGAATATAGCTTGTCGTTAGACACTTTTCTAGTTCAACGCCTCCGTCATCAGTTTAGGCGTCGTTTAGAAAACATTTCGGCTTCATTTAGTCGTCCTTAATTTGATATTCTAACCCGTGTGGTACTCATGTTTTTTCTATGTTATAAAATAACTATTATCTACGGTTATTTCATTCTAGAATTTTATTTTAGAATTTCTAACTCTTTATATGAGGGGACTATATTTATTTTTACTAATTTCCATGGAAAAATGATGGCAATCAAATTAATATCGATTTTTAAAGATACAAAAAAAAAAAACAGATCAAAGCTCTTCAAGGTTGTAATTTACTCCTGTCATAAATAACTTCAGTAATTGCTTTCCAATTTGTATGAGTGCATAATTAATAATTCACGGCATGTATAAATAAATTGTACCTTCAATTCCATGCAGAAATGTAACTGCGGTGTGCATGGGTTGCTGGGTACATAGCCCAAAGACCCGACTTGAAATTTGACGAGTAAATGTGTGTGAGCATACGATCCACTCATTCTCCGACGGATTTATCAGGTTGGCAGTGGCTTGATAACACTGTTGGCTCGCTGGCTCCCCTGGGAGATGCAACGAGCTGATATCGTGCACATTTATGCGAGGGGCAAGCACGCAGTGATGTTGCAGTGCAGCTCGCACACAGTCTATACCTCTCGTTTTCGCCTCTGCTCTGTCTTACACCACAAACTCCTTTGGCCAACAACCCTATTCGGTGTGAAACCGTATCGTAGGACGCCTTGGACGCTAACGAGACGCTTGCACAGGGCGCCTGTGAGTTATGACTCAGGCGTGTAGTTTCCGTACGTGCGTACATACAAAGCTCGTAGTCATAATCTTCTCTGATACGAAGGTCTGTTGCCAGTTTCATGCCTCGTTACCTTCGATTGCCAAGCTTCTCGAAATAACAGTCATCATCGCCACACAATTTATACAAGATTCTCTCCTCCCTCGCGTATGTGTTCTTTTTTTTCTCATTTTTTTTCTTCTTGGCACGTTGGTGTTTTTCCCCCAGCGACACTCTCCTCGTCGTTTCCGGCAGAGATTTTAATTACGCGCGAGAGAGCCTCGAGAATTCTCCATCATGCGGAGTATAGGACAAAAAACTACATCCCGCGTGCAATCCGATCGTAGAAATATATACAGACAGGCACGTGCTCATCACATGTTGACGAGAGTTACCACGATGCGTCCATTAACACTCTCATTTCGATGCTTACGAGCCGCGACACCGAAAGAGCGCCATTTTATTGGTGCGTTAATGCTGGCTGGACGACTTACTCTCTCTCTTTCTTCCCGGTCTCTGCATTCTTATTTACTTCGTCAACGAGTCTGACAAGTGTGAGCTCGGTAAAAAAGCACAAATTCTAGTGATGAATGATGCTCTTTAAGACACTGGTACAAACACTTGATACATTTGCAAGAAACTTTCAGAATGTCTATTCCAACTTCAGATGTAGGCTCTGTCTCTACAATTTTTAGTCTATAGTTGTTATTTTTACAAGTGCTTTTGACAGATGAATGCTTGATCAATTTTTTTTTTTTTAGATTATATAAACACTTAAAAAATTATTTATTTCTCGAGTGAACTGAAGGATGGGAATAAACAGCTTGAAAGATTGAAACATTTATTGAAGACTTTTTTTACTTTGGGAGCAATCTGAAACAAAAAGTAAAGTCAATACAACACCATCAATAATTTATAAGTTTTTTTTTATCTATCGTATCTCGATGAAAAAAATATTATCTTCAAGTACCAACAAAACCTGATGTTGATTTCTCTGTTAACCATGAGCCTAAGGTCTCAGATGAAACCTAGATGTTTTACCAGGCTTGTTACAAAGTGTCACTTTACATTTAGAAATTAATAATCGGGTTGTAAAAGCTTATTTAATTGCTTTTCTCTTATTTTTCAATTAATTATGCTGATAATTTATAAAAATTCTACAATTCATACTATTAAAAAGAAAAAAAAAAAATCCAAAAATTACACAATTACATACACGTTTATTTTATTTTAAACGTTAATTTACATTTTTAAAAGAATTTTATTTAAAAATACGTAAAAAATTATCTATAATAATAATAATAATAATAATAATAATAATAATAATAATAAAGGTTGATTTTTAAAATAATTTTAATTAATTTGGCAAGAAAAATGATGATTAAAATTTAAAATAGAAATTTCAAATATATTTGAAGCACGGTCGCGCCGCCCCTCGGAGATTGCTGAACTACGGCGCGAAATGGCTGCTGGCTTCGTCCTGCCAAGTTTCGCGTCGCGTCGTGTAGAGTTAAAAACGTTGAAAAATTGTCGGAAATATCGCGTTGACCGTGGTGATAAGTGGTTGCATGCTTAGTGTGTGATTGTGGTGAATGTAAACGTGTGTTTTCGTGAGAAAATTCGCCGGAGATTTCGTCAAAAAAGGCACGCTTGTCAGTCAAGGCCAGCTGCAGTGAAATTTTTCCGTGTCTCGTCGAAACCTGCGTCCTGACCGGTCGTGTCTGTCTTTTACATAGTAAATAAATCTTCTGAGCATACTCATATATGTGATAAACAATTGTGTGTGTGATAAATTTGGACAATATGTGCTGCAAAACATATGTGCTCCAAAGTCAGAGTGCCCAGAGGGAATCGTTGCGAAAATCACTCAATAACATTTTTCAAGGTATTTCAATTTTATTTCTACGTGTAAATATCGACATAAATATTAATAATTGGTCTCCTAAACTGGCTGACTGAGACGCAAATGCGGTCAGACTTTCATTTCGTGGATGACGTAAACATGTTTTCATGCGTTTGTTTTTTTTTCGTCTCTCTTATTGTCCGGATTAGACTGTACGACAGGACGCTGCACGTCCAAAACAAACTTTCTCTTTTAACAAGACAATTTTTCTGTCACATATTTATCCCCTTTTGATGGATATTAATTTTTTTTCTACGCCATTATTATTACTTATTTACTGTTAAAAATTGTTTCACTCGGTTCATAAATTCCAGTAAATATAAATGCATTATTTTCATGGTCAGATACAATTTATGAAAATGATAAAAACAATTTTCATGAAAAAATTCGCTTTTATCCGCTTGAAAATAAATCAGTAAGACTGTATTTTCAATTTTTGAGAAAAAAAAATGAATTAAAAAAATCTTTGGGTGTGTATCGATGCAGCAGCCAAAAGGTGTCGTCCAAGTGTCACATTATTATCTGGCTAGTCGGCATACACGGCTAATTAAGACAACGCCTCACGTCCAATAGAGACAATTATCATAGTAACGGCGTCGTTGTCGGCGACACATCACGCGAAAGCCGCGCCGGCAAGTCTGGCTTTGCCGTGGACCCAGGTCCTCTCTGCATTAATTAGTACAATCTCAGTACGTGCTCTCGTGGCAGTAGCGCAGGAGATACCAACCCCAACATTAGTGTACACTTTGCTCTGAGTTGCTGCGCCCCCACCTGTCTCGCAGCAGGTGAGCTTGTCTCTCTTTGATGCGTGTCCTAGGCTTGCCCTATCACATATATACCCGCCGATTTACATACTGCAATAAATTCAACCACCCGTGTTGGTCGTTTTTTTGTTTCACACATTCTGAGCTTCCGGTTTTCGATATGTGGTGTCATGTTTGCAGCCGAGAGACAGCTTCGACTGAGTCCGGGCCAAAAGCTCGCGCAGTCGTCAATCATATGTATCTTATGCGCCTTTTGCTGATTTATGACCGCCAAGGGTTATTAATTGCTTGGAGAATTAATAGTGGTAATTGCCGGTGACCGTAACGCAACATGAACTTTTTGCTTGGACATCACGCGACGACTGTTTCAGTTTATGTTATATAAGAGTTGACTGATGTATATCCGTGTAATTGATTCATTTGATAGATTCTATTTACAGACGCGGTTTGCTTCCAACTCTTTTTACTTTCGCAGTTAGTCAAGAAGTTCATCGCGTCTCTTATAGATCCTCTGCCATGACTCCTTGCCGCCATCGATCTGTATTCATAGGCCGTACAACATAAAATACACTCGGCATGTCCATGAATCAGATGAACTGTCACGGTCACTGCCACGATGGCTCAATCATGCTTTAGACTTGCCTTTTTAACTATAGTCGAATTCAAAATGCGCATTTTATTCCACGTGCTTTGATTCGCTTATGTGTTTATTTTACGTTTTTCTTCTTTTTCGCTGGGAAATTTTATTTATCTGTTATCACGCACTTGAAGAGATTAATGATTTCAAGTGGCTTTTTTTTTTACAGTCAATGTTTATTGTTGATTCGGTGAAATACTTGCCGTGACAAAAAAAAAAAAAATAACGCTGAGACGTTTATCAGATTTATTTCCTTTTTTTTCCAAGACAATTGTTGTAGTATTTCTTCATTCTTTTAGCAAATAAATTTTTTTTTATGATAAAAATTGCTTAGAACTATCTTAGAAGGTATAATTGTGAAAATGAGAGATTTTGCGGAGTTATAAACCAGCTTGACGCGCCTCTAACTTTGTAAATTAAACAAAACAGCTTGTAAAGTTGGTTTACAACTCTCAAAATCTCTAATTTTCACAATTATTTTACTACTAACTAATAAAACTAATAGCAACTAACGAATTTAGGCATTGAGACAGTGATTTCACATATTTTTTGTCAACGCGCATGAACTAAGTGTTTATTTTCCATAGTGAGGCTGTATTTTTGGGGGATTTACGCTATTTAAAGTGTTTTGTGTGAAATTTCAAGTGAAAAAAAAAGTTTTTCATGATGCAGGATATAAATAATTGATGACTGGTTGTTGAGCTCGTCTTGCAGATGTAAAATTCGCATGGCCAATACCCTACAAATTGACTAGATAAATTCCTCAACACGTTCGCACATAGACTCGCGTTCTCACGACTCTGCCAGTCAGCGCAAGACAGTGTGTAACCCCAGCGGAGGCATTCCCGAAAATCCATTGCAAGCCGAGGAATAAAAATCGAAATAGCAGACAAAATGAATCTGCAAAATATCTTACCACCCTCCACCATCAACTTCTGGCGATCGGTATTTCTGTCGTCGTCGGGAGACGCGCCGACACATCGTGCGTCATCAGGATTACGCGAATTCCATAGATCGTCGACAAAGTGTTTTTTTTTTCTGCCTCTGATGATGAGCCTGGAAAAAGAAATAACCTCGTGTCGCGCGACCATCAGCAGAATCTCTCATACAAAAGAAAAAAAAAAAGATCCGGCTATCGCGTGGATCGAGGCCGGAATTTGCAGCCCTCTCGGATTTATTCCGAGCTACCACGAGAATTTTTTCCGCGCGGAGGCGACTTTGCGTGCTGCTAGTGCCGACGTTTTGTGCCGTGAGTAATGGCGAAGCGTCGCGACGCCGGGAAACGTGTCCTCGAGGCCGATTGATCGCGGAGAAATACGTCCCGAGACGTGGCGACAGCTCTGAGACCGATATCACGACATATTTATTGGCTGTTGATCGGCAATAACGAAAGCGCAACTTGCGCCCACTCGTCGGCGCTTAACGCACTGTAATATACGAGGGGAAAAGAGCGAGAAACAGCGCACTAAATCATCGGCGTCGCGCGGCTCATTTGTAAGACAAACTCGTGGTTCACGCGCGCTCTCACTCTCGCTCTCATCGCGTCGCAAATTCCCCGGCGAGAGATGGCCAAGCGCGATTATAAAGCTAATTCACCGCAGCCCATCGCGCGCCCACAATCGTCAATTAATCTCCGGCCTAAGTAGTGCGGGATTAAACGCACGAGAAATTGTCTCTAGCGCATCGCAATATCGCGCGCATCAGGGCTCACTCGCATCACGTCACTCTCGCGCGCGCGCGTCTCATGGCGGGTTAGCGGTGAAAAGTGGGACGGCGAAAGCATTATCGAGGTTGTATTTCATCGCCAAAAATAGTCGTCGAACGCACTGCGTCCTCCGTGTGGCATCTCGGGACACGCATTTTGGTCCAATGACCCTCGATCTCTCCCCTCGACGACGACGACGTGCGTCGTGCTCGTACATGTGAAAACATTGCGTGTCACGCGGGGCCTATCAAGATTGCTGCACCAGCATCTAAATTCTCGATGCCATCGACGGCGCATCGTCTTCCATTAGGTATACAATCTGTGAAGACATCAGAATTTTTTTTTCAACTGGTTTTCCAATTTTTTTTTCTTCAATTTTTTCTGTTGGTTAAACTATATACTCTATAATTTATATTGTTACACTAATTTGCCGTAATCGAGGCTTATCACGCGATTTCGATGTTTTTCTGCGTGATAGGTATTTTTTCTGTCGGACGCCTGCACGCAGCCTCGGTACGGTCGCAGTAACATTGAAATTATTTATCCTCCACTCTCTCGTTTTCTCGTGAGGTGTCACTTTTTGAGGAGTATAAAAATATTTGAAATTGTAATTTTTTTTTACTGCCTAAAATGAAATTTGAAAACAATAATTCTGAAATTTTCTTCAAAACTCTAAATAATTTTGAAATAATCAAATTATTGTCATTAAAAAAAATTTTTCTCATCGTTTTTTCATACAAAAAATAAATTTTTTTAAGTACTATAAAAAATTAACAGCTGTAAAATGTCGATATAATTGGATATCTTTTAAAAATTCAACACTGGTTTAATATTGTCTGTCAGTTAAATAAATAATGGACTTGTCACTGCGGATTTCGGCTATATAAAATTAAAAATGTTGTAAAATTTTAATTATTTCATAAAAAATTCAAGATACATTTTTACATGATCTTCAAATTAAAACTGAAAAAATATTAAAATGTCAGTAAAACTTATCTTTTAATTTTTTAACAGTTTTTCATGTCATTTTTTAGATCTTCCGGAAATTAAATTTTTTTTCAGACATAAAAAAGGTATCATGATGAATATCAATAGATTGTAGGATTTTAATGTCAACAAAGCATAAATACGCGTACTTTGACCTCTTGGGCGATGCAATGCTCTCAGAATCTCCTCTCCGCGCTCAACTCGGTCACAAGGAACGAAATGTCCGTCCGGTTGTCACTTTGTTCGTGTTGCAACACTTTTCTCTTTTTTCCACTACCAATTTGAGTGTCTATTCGTCCAGAAAGTGCACGTGCGAAGGAGCCGAGAGGCGAAAAAGGAATGCAGAATGTCGCGACACTCACGACGCGCCAGACGGAATTTCGTAAATATCATAAAGCAGCAACAAAAATGCACAACAACAGAAAAGACAGCAACATGCATATTCAAGCAATGAAATACAATACTCACTGTGCTCAGCACCCCCTCCTGAATTTTTTCTATCACCCGCGTCCACGCTGTCGCTCGACAATTCCACGAGAAATCGCCAAGGGTGGCGCAGTGCTTCCCTCCGCGCGTGATGGATATAAGGAGTTTATTTTCGGCTGCCATATGCGAGGTTATTTCGATTCTCCGAGGGGCAGAGGGCGACAAGACATCACCCTAAATAGAGTCACGCTCCTTTATTCCCTCTTGTATATCCGAGATGTTATTGAAGAAGCTCTGACTGATTCTACTCTTGTCTCGCGATCACGCGACACATTTCCTATTGACAAAAACAACCTATAACCCGAGAATAAACCTGTGTACTATTTAATTATAAATGTCCAGTATCGTTGCACAACATTTAGGTTAATTCAATCACCGACAATTTTCGAATAGAATATTTTAATAATAAAAAAAAAAAACGAATAAGATTTTGAAATAAAAAAATTATTTGATTTTTTCTAATTTGGAAAATGATAAAAATTTCTAAATATAAAGACGGAAAGTGCATTTTTTAAAGTGCACTTGTATTGCGACGTGTTTGCATGTGCTTTTGACGGAGGGGCGAGTCGTTACAGTGCACAGCGCGAAAATCAAAGGGAATCTTCTAAGTGTCTATGTGTAGACATGGCGCGCGCGTTTATTTTGTCAATGTGAGACTAAAAGAGACACGACCCAATGGCCGAGGGCAGAGCGACACATAAACGTATAATTGGCTGCACTTAAATCTCTATAACGCAGCAGTAAAAATGCGTGGAGCGCCACGTAAATCAACGCAAGTACGATATGGCAATTTGGCGACCCGCGTTTGCCCTTCCTCATAAAATCCCGCGCCTTAACGTGCGATGGGAATAATCTTGCGAGGCGAAATATAACTACACATATAGTAATATTTACCAGAAATATACTATTTCATTGAATTTAATTACGTTTTATTGAATAAGAATTTTTTATCTATTTTTTTTAGATGATTTCAATGACAGTCAGGTATATTATTTGATAAAAAATATACTATGATCGCTTGTAATTGTAATTTATTTAATTATAAAATTCTGAAATTGAAGGGAAAATTGTTTTAAAAATTTCAAGGCAGATTTAGATTGAATGTTTTTTTTTTCTTTTTGCTTTTGAATAATTTTCCGAGTTCAATATCCAACATTATCGCGCGGGCAAAGTCGTTTGCACACGCTACATTAACTCGGTTCGGCTCAAATTAACTACAATCAGAGAAACGTTCGGGCAAGCCATTACGCAATTCCGCTGTAGTCTGGCCGCATCAGGCGACCATTAAACGGTGTGCAGAAACTTCGTTTTTGTCTCGCCCATTCCGGGCGTCACAACAGACAGAGACTCTCTCGCTGCTGATGGGAAAAAGAACTGTGTGCATTCGCCCGGAAGTCAGGCTTTTTCGCTCTTGCACGAGCCAATGAAATTTTTGCTTTTATTTATTTTTGTTTATTTATTTATTTTTTTCGTTCGAATTAATCTGAAACACGAAGGCTGTTCTGGGGTTAAACGAAGGGAAGTTTCTTGAATGAGCTGTCATCGCGAATCCCTTGGGAATGGCCCGACTGTTCTGATGCCACACGAAAGATCTTTCTGAGCTTCGATAAGATTCAGGTCATTTATAATCCGCTGCCTCATTTTCCCACCGAAGATCCTTCGGCAAATGCCTTTAAGCGCCTAAAAAAATTGTTAGATAGTCTGTGAACTTTTTTCGATTTCTTCTGAAAAAATAGTTATTTTTATTGCAACGTATTTTTGAAGATGAATTATTTTTTATTACAATTATCCAAACATTGATTCATTTTTTATCTACTTTTTCCCCCCATTTAAAACAAATATATCTAAAAAGGAACCAAAGAAAAAAAATTTTTCTTGTAGAGATTTTAAAAAGCTGAAAAATCCTATGTCAAAAATTTTTAGTTTATTAGATATTTATACTTTTGTAATTTGAGAAATTGATGATAATTGAAAAAAAAAAAAAAATAATAAAATTTTGTCTCATGTTTATAAGATGATGAATTAAGGTCTCTACGATATGATGTCATTGAGTAAGTCAATCACTATTTATTTTTTTTATTCTCGATTAAATTAACTTATTAAATGATACCGATCCTCGCATCAGTGTTTTATAAACGACACAGAAACTCCCACATCTGCCTTCCATCCGTTCATGACTCCATTCTTATTTTTTCCTTTTTGATTACTCAAGCTCGACTGATCTCTGTCTCGCCCGGTCAAAATGTTGAATTTACGACCTCATCTATAGCACTTGCTTTCATCGCTAGATTTTTCGCGTCTCATTTACCAAAAATATACTCGCATTTTAATTTAAACTCCGAAAAAACCGGCGATTCATATTTTACATGATCAGGAAAAATTTAATCATACTTATTAATTTCACCGAGTATTTTTTTGGTGCAACGAAAGTGCGAGCACTCACTGTGTCAATAAAACGATCGATTTTACCGCCGTTATGTGTACACACTGTGACAATTCTCAATCGATAAGAGATGAGATCGTAAGCTGTCTTAATATCTCTCATTACTGTCTTGCCGGAGGCGCCCGAGCTCTCCAGGGAGCTCCAGAGTGGCGCGCAATTAAAAAGCTAAGATTGATAAATGACGGGGAATTAATGCGCAGGGTGAAGCAGAGGGGAGAAGCAGAGGGGCACAGAGTCTGCTAGGGTGATTGCGGGTGGCTTAATGGTGTTTGTATGCATGGGAACTGGTGCGAGGGTGGTTGTCGACCCCATGGCTTGCCAATCCAACGTACACAAACCCAAAGTACACACCTACCAATCAGGCGGAATCATCGCTGACGTGTTGTTTCCATTTGTGTGCAGGTGACGCGAGTAATGCGAGCATCGGCAGTGGAGAAGGCACGGGAGAGGAAGATGACGATTCGTCGGGCAAGAAAAACCAAAAAAAGAGAGGTATCTTCCCCAAAGTGGCGACCAACATCCTCAGGGCGTGGCTGTTCCAACATCTCACGGTGAGTTTTCGATCTTTTTTTCTGTTTCTACTTGGAATTTTTTTATCTTCCACCACTAATTTCACTCAAATAAGCCACTTAAAAAAGATATTGCAATGATGAAATATCACCGTCTATTATTACTGAATTATGATGTAATCAAAAAAATTTAATCCCTTGAATTTCGTTTGAATCAGAATATATATAACGTGAAATTCGAACAAAAAAATTCTAAACGTGGGAAAAAATTACTTTTCAGGAGTAATTTACATAAATAATTCATTTTTATCGTTAGGTAGTAGTAGTATTATCAGAAATAATGAAAAAATTATTTCAAAAAATGACGACACTTAAATTGATACTTTAAACTATTTTAATTGCAAATAATTGACAGATTGATTGCTGAATTGATGGAAATTAATTAATAAAATAATTTATTTCACTCTTTCATATTTATATAAACGAAATGACAATAATTCAATTGAAACACTAAAATCCGTGGAATTTATTGTGTTGTAATAATTAATTAACCATTAGTTTTAGCACAATAGTTTTCAACACTATATTCTCCCATGAAAATTTATAAAAACTTTAATACAATGATCGGTTAAATTTTTATCGATAAACTTTTGACTTGTTCAAATTGACACCTAAGTAGTAGGTTGCAGTTGAAACTGCACTCTTTAGTTTTAATTGAAGAAATGTTGACATTTAAAAGGCATTTTTTTTTTTATATACCACAAAATCAAAACAACTTTGAGCCCCCTTTGTTTACTATCATCTAAAATAGAAAAAAAGAAACACGCACATATCGGCAAAAAAAAAGTAAAGTTAGTGGAGCAAAAAAAGAGCAGCGGCAAACGTAATCTTCTAATGCAGAGATAAGAAAATCCAGTGGCCCCAACGGGAGCAGCGTGCCGCCCCATCCCCTAATGATTCACGGGTAATCTGAGCCGCAAAAAGCACAACGCGATTAGAACCCCCGGCGTGACGTATACGCAGTTGCGTTGCGAGCGTCTCTGTCGCTCTGCTCGACGTCGAACCCCATGGCGCAATTCGGGTGTGATCGGGTTACCTTGCCGAGCAGTAATCATATTGCAGCTCGGTTAATGCCATTACCACGGAGGGGCCGACACCCCCTCGCATGTGTTTCAACTCTCGCCCACCTCTGTGCGGCCTCGCTGCGACGACGAGTGTATTGGATATGACGTTGGCATAGTGGGCTTTACGCCTCGGTGCATGCGCTTGCCGTTAAACCAGCAAAGTTTTCTCATTCATACACACGCGCGCGCGTGTGTGCACGGCCGAGAAAAGCCTGGAGTAAAAAAAACCGGGGAAAAAACCACGTAACGTCATCCGGAGAATATCGATCCGACGGAAATTGGAAGGGTCTCGTCGATGAGGGCGAATTCGTCGCTCGCTGCGTTCACTACTGGCAGTAGCACGGGTTGCACGATTAATTCGAGTGTGGAGCTCTTGTGGAATTTTTTTAGTCGATGATTTAGCTTTGACAATCCGCACCAGAAATTGTAGAATTTAGATGAATAAAATAAAAAATTGACAGGGCAAAAAAAAAAACTTTGATCGTATAAACTGCCTCGTTTTATTGAGGTCGTGCTTATTTCATAAGCTTAAAAATACGAGGATAAATATGATTTAGATACTCCAGACACGATCTCTCTGATGTTGAATCGTTTGATCGATAGGCGGGACTTTATTTTTTGCACAGAAGATTATATCGTGATATACTTTTAGGGAATTAATTTCTTTATGAGATATTTTTTAGGAGTTTTTTTAAGGAGGTATTTTTATGATGTGTAAATTTTAGGACGTATTTTTGAGGGAGTATAATTTTTTTTAGGAGTATAAAGGAATTTTTCGGCTCGTGCCAATAGCACATTTGTGAATCCTCGGCTGCGAATCTCCTCGGACAGATAAATTAAATTAATTTGATGATGGAATCTGCACTGTGCTGTCCTGGACACACTCGCTTCCACGTCGTATCTGATGCCTCGACACACGGTTTGATTAAATTTCGTTCCGGCTAGGCGAATTGCTCGGCAAGGCACGCAATATGCTCGCCCTCGCTGGATTCCAATGATATTCCAAACTTGGTGGCGTTCTGCACGTCATGACTGACATCAGTCGTCAGTAAATTTCCCTCAATCATGAAAATTCGGATATAATCTTACTTGGTTTATGATGGATATATTTTGAATTGATGTTTCGAAGATTGTTTGGGAAATTACTAAATTTTTTTTTCCATTGAAATTGAATTCTCCAAAGTTTTTCATATATCTCTAAAAATCCGAAAAAATTTATTTTACCAAAAGTAATATATTTATCGCACAAAACTCAATATATTTCAAAAACGAAAAAAATAAATAAATAAAGAAATAAATAAAATTTTTAAAACGAATTTATTTGGAACTAAAGTATAACTTTGTTTTATTTGAAAATTTTCATAAAAATTTAATATTTGGATGAACTAATTTGATAACAACATTTTTGTTGGTATTTTATTGGTTAGACATGGTCTAGGACTTTTGCAGCGAGTCTAACAAACTCCATCGGTATATATAAGAAAAAAAGTGATTAATTAAAGATAATAAGGCTTAAAGTTTCAAAATTTAATGATATATATTAGATAAAAAATAAATTCTAAATAAAATTTAGTTTGTTAAAATGTTGATATTTTTATTATATTCAATTTTTCAATCAGAAAATAATAAAGATTGATACTTTGGATTTTCAATCTTCAGCAATTACCTTCGAGAGTAATGGAAAATAAGGGAAAAAGCGTGTATAGCCATAGTATAAGGGAAGAAAAATGGGGCGAGCATATATCTGTAATCCATTTTAATTTACCCAAGAGATATATCAGTCTAGCTTTGCAGTTTTCCCAGTCTTATATACGTATAATATCCGAGCTCTCGGCGGAGCTTTTATGCTTCGACCTATACCTAACTGTCTCGCAATATCTTCTCTGCGCAAGGTCCCGCCATCACGCCACTCGCCAACCTTCTTATATCAATGAAAATACATCTACTAAAATTACACTGGTTTCTGCAGAGTTAACGAAACGTCTCTTTGTTATTTTTTTGGGAGCCTTTCTGACAATAAATTTTTCTCCTGCAAACAAAAGTTCCATGTAACATCTTATTTTGCACGCACCACTTTGCAAGAAAGACCGGTGTCTCATGCTCGCGCACGTACCTACAAGGCTATTCGTCGTGTTTTATGTTGAAGCAGCTTATCAAGAGTTATTTTCAATTCGCCAATGTACAAAGTCAATAATATCGCGGCGGCAAAGCCATTTTACGAGCTTTTCCCGCGATGCCAATGCTCTTGTCGTTAGGATATCTTAAACAATTTGCATAGAAAATCGTAGTGGCAGTTTTTTCGGCAGTAAAGGGGCTCTCGCGCCACTCAACTTGACTGCGCGCCATCTCGCGCGGCACACGATGGCTCGCCCTTCCCGCACTGCGGAGCGTTTTATGCCACCATAACCGTAGCTCGGCATGGCCTACTTAGATCTGCTATCTCACTCCCGTCGGGACCAACACCGCTTGACATCTATTGTCCCTCGCGCCCCCTTTTCCAACGACTTTACCGACCACGTGGCGTCTCGTGTGCCTTCTGCCCCGACAAACTTTGGTCAATTGCATATATACTCACCTTGCGCGCACGATTTATTTTCTGCTTTTCGAAAGCTTTTATTTCAGATTTTTTTTCAATCTCTTCAATATTTATTATTCAACATTAACAATTCTTATAAAATGAATAAAAAGTAAATTATTTTGATGCTGACTAATAGTGATTAATGAAAAATTGACGTTTAAAACGCAGTAAATAATAGTATATTAAATTTTGATATAAATATTCATGTAATAAATAACACAGCAATCATTCAATATAAATTTTTTTTTTTTTTTTTTCTGATTTTATTTACGCTTATTATTTATTACGTATTATATTGCCTGTGGTGTCAAAATCTTATATGCTCTGAAAATTAGTTAAAAAATGGAAAATGTCTGTATTGTTGTCATGATAAAAAAATATGTCCAGTATTCAAAAACTATAGAAATTTAATTTTTCAGTTTGTTATTGCAATAATGAATGTTTTTTATTCATAAATAATTTCTAATGAATAAAATGACAAGTAATTTGTTTTTATAGCCAATTTATTTATTAGATTAAATTTTTAAGTATTTGAAAATTTTACTGCTTTAATTTTGACGTAAAATTAGCAAATGAATTTTATAATCCTTACAAAAAAATTTTTCCCCGTGTATAAGTGTTTTTTTTTTCTCGAGGAAATATATTTGAACTATTATTTTGGGGATAAAAAAATTGGATTTTTTGCGCGAGGTAGGAGATATTTTTTTGAGAGAAATCCGTGGGGCAAACGCTGCTGTGGATCTTTGGTCTGGCTCTTGATGCTTGGCGCCGGCACGGGCCACGTATTTGAATATAATACTTGGCCCTGCTGAGCGTGGTAAGCCAAGCACACTGTAATTATGTTGATGCGCGCCATTGTACGATGCCCGCCGAATCTCGCCCACGCCAAGAGTGAAACCGAGACCCCGTTGTTTTTTTTTTTCAAGAATTCTTTTATTTGAACGTGCACTCTCTGTCTTGTTTTTCTCGATTTTTTTTCATCGGGTTATTTTAGATTTCCATAGGCTATTTTACGTTTTTTTTTTTCACGAATATTTATTTCAAACATTTCAAAAGAATATGTTTATAAATTTGACGGCAATAAAATGCATCAAGAAAATTCCCTTGCTTTGAAGAATAAAAAAATAGTATACATTTAATTTCGTGGGATTTAAATGATAGAGACATGGAAATTTATTGACTGGCGCGAGTTCTCCTGCGATGATCCGACGCTCTATCAGCACTTTCACCCTAGACCATGAACCAGAGACAGAAAAATAAACGACAATCGGCCATAGCTCGACGTAGATAATTGCAAAAACTGAGGCAGCGACCTTGCTGCCTGTCGCTCGCGCCCGGAGCACACAGAGCCCCCGCATGGTGGTGGCACTGAAGGGTTGGGGGTTGGCCCCGGGATTAGACTGTCGTCCTGCCGACAACGTAATCCCCTATTTTTGCGAAATTTATCGCTGTTAATCCCTCGCCCCCGCGCTCTCATGAAATCTATCCTCCGTTTTTTTTCCCCGGCCATTTCCAATCCTTCTCTCCTTCCAAAACCACTTCTCTCACGACATCCCCGTCGATATTAAAAATAATAAAATGCCCGCGATTCACTCGGTAGAATAATTTATTTCAGACCTTGATGGTGTCGTGTACGTGGATAATCCCTGGATTTAAAGTATATTCATATCTTGAATACGCATTCACTATATCCTAGGCGCGAGATGCGCGAGCTTTTCCAATTGTTTTTTTTTTCCAAAGTCTCTGATGCATCTGACGAGTTTTCAAGCTTCAAATAAAATCAGCACATGTTTTGTGCCTATACTAGTTAGAACGAAATAAAATAATAATTTAAAAAGTCGTAAATTGCAGCGATTAAAAGCACTCTCTCGTCGCGTCTGGTGGCGAATATCCACCCGCGCACATTAGAATTAATCCAATTACGCACGCCAGGGGTATCTCTGGGCCGGACATTAGCGGTACGACTTTAAGTCTAAGCCCTAATGGACGTGACACCGCGCTTCGTCATCCATATGCAAAGGAATTAACATTCTCAGCGCTCGCACACCAGTCGCCTGGATTAGTCGCGGTGATTTCACATGGTCGTCATCGTCATCGCGTAGGCAGTCCGTGGGCTTCACCGGGCTATATTGCATTATCTCTGTCACACGGCTCTCTGATAATATGCCAGCCCCTTAAAATTATTCAATAAATTCAATGCGCGCCTCGTTCAGCCAACAATTCCATTAAAGACACGCGCACGCCCCATCAGCAGTGGCGCGTTCCCGCGAGGCCACTAAATTTCTTTTAGGACGCGTTCGCGACGCAAAGATCGCACCAGAGAGAGGGATATCGCTCGCACCCCATTAAGGAGAGTGCCGGACATCTGGGTGCTTTATGGCAGCCCTATACCTGATGCCACTAGAAGCCCGAGGATGAGAATCAGTCTGTGCGGATCGAAGTGCTGCCGCCGCCGTCGACGGTCACCCGAAGTGGCATCAATACTTGATGCAACCCCCGCGCGCCCAGTCGCCCTTCCCGACCTATCCTTCTCCCCTGCGCCGCCACCGCCGGCCCCACGGTGACTCGCGGATTATATTATTCACAATACATTGAGCACTTTCACTCGGGGAGATTTGCCGGCGGACCGCAGGGGGCTCGCCATTACCGCTCGATCGATATTGCAGAGCTTGCCCACATTTCCACAACATTGAACTAAAATTTTACTCTTGAAAACTTGGAGAAAATTGATAGAAATTATATTGAATATTTTTAAAAAATTAGGTTTTAAGTGCTTTTAAGTAATTTTTTAGAGGTTTTTCGGTAGCTAATGGAATATAATATTTTTATGATAGCAATTCGGATAGTTTTTTACCCACCTTAGACACACAGGGCAGTATATTCACCCTGGCATATCAGAATAACGCCTCAGTGTGTACTTTGGCAAAGTCGTCTTTCACAGTTTAGTCAATATTTGTCATGTGCAAATGCATTCCGCCCTGTGTGCCCCTTTGGCCGTCTCTAGATCAACGAGGTGCGGCACACTCGACTTCGCTCTGCACTTCCTACTTCCGTCCGCCTCTAGGCGACGTCTTATTTAGCATTTCGAATCACGTTGCTTTACGTTGATTACTAATGAAGCGACCTGCTTTCCGCTTTGTATTCGTGTATACGGCGATACATTGATTCTCTCGCCGGCTCGACGAGGAATTTTAAATACTGCGTACCACACTGTCTGTTGTAGGCACTGACTCTGCGTGACCTCTATATCGCGCGTCTCTGCGACTGCTCTGCGACGGCCTCGTTGCAGACAGCGCGTATGTCGTGCATCAAGTCGGATGATCAAAGCAAATGGCCCCAAGCAATAATTTATCCTTCGGACATTATCTCTCGTAGCGGGATTACTTGACCATCGAACCTCCCGGCGGCGTTTAATAGTCTCGTGGGGTGTAGCATCCCTTACGTAATGTGCGGCTATCGAACTTCCACAGAGACTCTGCTTCCATCGCTCATGTAACCACGTTCTACCGCGCATAAAACGCCATTTCAACGCGATTAATACATCCCACACCCACGTTACAAATTCCTACGACTAAATATTTAACGTTTCATATCAAATTCATCATTCATCTCGCGTGTGAATAACCTCGCGCGCTCTCTCTCTCTCTCTCTCGTCGATGCACACAGTCAATGCGGCAAAAATGTTTTTGATCGCTGAGTTGCGCGAAATGTACGCGCGCGCCTGTTCACTCGAATTTAACGCACCTCGCTTAATTGACGGCGGCTAACCGACCGAGTCATCTTTATCGAGCGACACAGCCGATAAAGATGATTCGGTGCGTGAAACGCGTCGATTGGCATCGCGATCGAATTAGTCCTCATTCTACCGTGGCTTGATTGTGAATCCAATGGGAACTGCGATCAACCCTGCATGCGATGACGAGACCGTTCCTCTGTCCGCCGAGTATATACCTCTACATCCCTCGGGTAATATCGTCAGTGTTATTAATTAAATACCAATTCGTTTTTAGTCTCTGCTTTTCGCGTCATTTCAACTCGCGTTCACTGTGGTCATTCCCAATTTTGTTTTAATATGAAACATTCTGCGGTTTAAAATTGTTTATTAATTTTGTATCATGCATTGTCACGTTATTTACACACTCCTCTGGGTGCAGTTATTAATTAAAATTTAATATAGCGCAGTCTGTTTTTTACTAATTTTTTGTTTCATTATTTTTCTGCAGTTTTGTCAGGAGTAAAATCGAATGTAGGGATGTTTTTTTGATACATCCAAAGTGTCTAATCGTGTATTCCAGGCATGAAGTTGCCCTAGAAACAGCAGTTTGGTCTCCAAAAATGTTTCAAAGCACCTCGACAGTAAGATACGACTCTCCAGTGACTTTTCCCACCACCCTATCTTGACTCATGCTATAACACACTTCGTTCCACTCTCACCCAGAGCTGCGAAGATGTGCGCGATGGCTGTGCCAGCAGCCTCCGAGAAGACGCTTCAATTGCGAGAGAGTAAAGCGTCTCTACCTCCCCAGGCTGGCGCGACCCAACCATCCTTTAATTCAGGCTGACAGGTGAGCCCCATCCTACCCCCGGCGGCTATCCCTCGGGATAAGATAGATCCGTTCCCGGGATTTCCTACGGGATCCGTGGGATCTTATATCATGGACGGCCATCTCTATATAAGCAATTCGCCGTCGCCAATGCTTCTCCCTCCTGTTGTGATCCCTAATGGTCTTCGTATCTTTGAATCTCCCGATCAACCAGTAAACTACATTTTCCGCACTTGCAAGTGTTCAGTTCCGAGTTGCAACCGCGTGGCTGTCTCACTCGCAATTACTCAACCACACACTGTCTGATACATTCATCGAGGTTCCACCAGCGATTACGCTCTAGTCTACGTATCATTAGTCACGATTAGACCACCAGAACTATCAACATCTCTTACGCGAAAAATAGTCTGCTGGAATATTTACTGGGATATTTTTTCAATCCGACTTGCGCATTTCTATCTTCTAGATGCCAAGTGAAAACTCAGGTTAGACCCAGTTTTCTCGACTTTATTAGTTGGATAACCTGTACTAATCACTTGAGGGCAGCAGACGGGTGCAATGGAAGATGAAGATCGCAGAGGTGGTCGCGAATGTCTGTGGGTAAGGATCGTGCAGTTTTCATCAAGATGCGAAGTGATTGCTCGCAAGATATTCAATGCTCCTAGCATCATATTTTCAATTATGTTTCTCAGCGTCGATTACCTGCCATCGTTCATCCCTGACAAGCCGCGAGTATTTCTAAATATCTTGGTGCACTTGCTTTACGAGTGGACTCGCCGATTATATTCGACTTCGCACCGAATAGGGCAGCAGAAAAAAATCCGGTAATAGTTCGAACGATTACCGCGGGCGTTTCTCAGGCGCCTCTGATGTGTACGGCCCATTGCTCCGTATAAGGACGAATAAGAACGTAGAAGAAATATTGCAGAGAGGGAGGCGATGAAGGATTTCTTGGATATCTCTTGTGTGAGCCTTGACGGTATTAACATTCTCGGCTGACAGTAATGAAGCGGATATTAATGACTGTATATACATGCACACTCGCGTTTGTAGAAATTTTGCGAATTGGATTTGTTGGGGTTATTTTGTTGTTGTTGTTGTTGTTATTGTGACTGTCTTTCTTAGCATGGACCCTAAACTATCAGGTGTATTCTTGACAGTTTTTTACTGGCGGCTTAGTGCCATAGGCAGTGACATTCCACGCTGTCTTGGTTGCACCGTGTCCGCACGACGGTGAGAATGAGTCTCGACGGCCGTATAGAAAACATTCGCGGAGCGCGCTGCCTCATCAACGCCTCACTCGAAACTCATTGGCGCCCTTGACAATGCCGTCTACGCATTCCGATCTTCGCCAGGAGATACCTACACTTGCGTGGATGTATCAGCGTGTGAGAGAGGTCCCGTGAATGCTCAGACACTTTTTGTTGCCGTTTCGATGGACCATATTCTCGCGAAATCTGGACACTGGATGTCTTCTGATTTTTTTCGCTGTGTTTTTTTTAGAAAAAACATTTGTTGTGACTTTTGCTTAATATTGAATGATGCTGACTTGAAATAAATTTTTATTCAAGTGTACGAATAAAGAAGCACAGGGAATAAGGTGTGTGAATGGTTATTCCAAATGAGCTGGCCTTGTTCAAAGGAGACAAAGGAGTTTGAAGCAAGTCCAATTACAGCGCCAGTTAGAACAATAGAATCGTATCCTAAAATTACGACGCTCCAGAGTTGTTTGTCCATAGTTAAGATCACACTGACGTTATCAATATCGTGTATTCTTCAATGAATTTCTCAAGAATGTCAGAGGAATTGTCTTCACTAGAATAATATATCCCAAAACATAATGAAGTAAATTTCTCATAGTAAATCAGTTCTATTAATCAAAAAGCTTCATCCAACGCCGGAGTTTAAACGACTAAAAAGTATCTTACTCAAACGAGTTCTGACAAAAAAATCTCACTCTCCTATATTTTTAAACTGGTCGCGGGCAGAGGCAGAGCGAGGCAAGTCGCAAAAGGAACATTTGCCTGGTCTGATAAAAACAGGGACAAGCGAAGAAGCGAGTGTGGGAAGAAAGGATGAAAATAAAGAGGAAAAAGTTGAAAAGAGATGAAGGAAAGTGTTGCAGGAATTGTATGAAAACGGGCCATACAGGGCAAGTGAGACAGAGAGCCGTCATTGGCGTGAGGAGAGAGGGTTCACTGCGAGGGCGGTAGGTGGGCAGGAGAGCAAGAGGGCGCTCGCAGAGATTTATGACAGGCGTTAAGCAGTAATGAAATTGCTCGTTGCTCGTTTCTCGAGGGGGGTGGGAACCAAGAGCAGTGCCGGATCGCGAAGAGGAGGTCTCGAAAGCAAGCGAGGGCGCGGACGCCAGTGCTCCTATGCCAACAATCGCGTGGCGCGCAATTACCGTTGCCAGCTGTGTATATGTACTCGTACTGGTGGCAACGGCGGCATCCTCTGAAGACTTTTAATCGCTGCGTCTCTTCGTTTATCGCGCGTCGTAAACGCAACCTAGCCATCAGGAATACATCGGTGTGTTTCAGCTGATGACTCGGCTATGACTGTGCATGCACACTAAATTCATGTTCACCGTATTATTTATATGCACTTGAAGAAAGAAATAATGATGGACACGTGAGTGAAACACATCGCTGGATTTGTAATACGGCAGTTTTGCACGACCCTCCGGATATCAGAAAGCGTGTGTGTTTCGCTGGGGAGGATTTTGCCATGGCACAGTGGAGCAACAGAGAGTCATGTGTACAACTGAGATGAAACACGTAAAGAATAAGGAAAAAAAAAAAAATTCACCAAGCCAAACGAAATACATATCCGTATCCGACCGCAAGCTTCCATTTCCGGTCGCTGCCGACGCGAAGGCCACTATATTTCCGGGACATTTATCCCAGTTTATCCCGTTGGTCCAAAAGGAACGGGACTCTGGGATATCGAAGCAAGAAAGAGGGGTCACGCTGCCGGTCGATATACTACGCTCCAAGGAGGGAGAACTTTCCTATCAGCAAGGAACCGACAAGGAAACCGATAGATTTTCCACGCTGATAGTCGAGTATCGTTACTGGCCAGAGAAATATCGTATACCTCATGCATTTTTACCATATATACTTGTTTTTTCTTTATGCTAAAATGATTGGCGTCATCAATATTGTCCTACAAGAACTGCTTCTGAAGATATTTATGTCTTCATTCTTCTGAATGATCTTGAAGAAATTTCCCAGCACTTTTAGCCGGGTTAAATCGATAATCTCGTGTTTTCATAACTAGTGAAATTTGCAGCAGACACGAGGAAATATATTGCGCACAAGGGTACTGCAAGAGGAAAGCACAGGAAGCGCCCGGTGGCATCGATCTGTACGACTGCCGGCTCCACTGAGTGCTGCGAGGGTTGAACGGGGACACAGGTGCTTGGCAGCGTTAGAGCTTAGTATTTGAATCAACCCTCGAGTCGCACACTCGAGGCTTGACGTGTCTCTTCGGGTTGGTTGTATTTTGAACGAGATATTCTAGCTCAGCTCTCTGGCGCACATTCCTTGCTTTCTATATGTGTTATTTTCCCCTCGACTGTGGCATTAATGTGCGGCATAAATCAATCGCTGTCGCTTGAAAAACGTCACCTGGACAAAGGTTAATCGGACGTTTGATTTCTTGAAAAACTGTCTGCGATTGCTGGTACGTCATGTCGCCTGTCGCTCAACTCAAAGACCATGGGCTGTGCAATCCTAATTGAAAAGACCAGTAGTAGAAGTAACTTGGAGACTTGCCCCCACCTGTACTGAAGAAGATCGGCGACAATTACGGGATGTCTGAAAGATTTATAGGAAAAGACAAGTCTTGATGCCCACAGAAGTTTTGCGATGGAGGAGATTGAGTTGCTCCTTCTCTCTCTCTCCCTTTGCGATCGTGAATAAATTAGAATTCGAGTATCTGTGGTGATGTATAATGTAATGGATACCTCCGGACGATGGAACCGCTGGCAGCGACTGCCTGGCTGATTAATTATTTCGGTTTGAGAGTCGCCCTCTCGAAACTAACAACCGCGGACCAACCGACCGCAGTCTCCACATGTATTCACGATCGCTCTAAACCCTCTTCTATATCACTTGATTTCTTAGAATTCCGGCAGATCGGGTGTTTGAAAAGAAAAAAAAAATACGACACACTTGATGGAATCGAGAAATGCACTCTAAAACTTTAACGTTTCCGGATCTCGCGCGCTTATCGTACATGCAGGCTAGCGATGATGGAGTAACCAGCCAGAAAGTCTTTCGCGAAGAAAATAAAAAGTCAAAATAAATGGGCAGCAGCGTCTCGGGCGAGGAGGAAGGCCACCCGAAGCACCAAAGAAAGGCGAATGGAGAGAAGACTCGACCCAGAGATCATCTGCCGCTATAACAGGCTGCCAGCTGGCAAAAAAGTCCAATACAAACGTTCTCTCGCTATGCCATGTTGATGGCGTGTCGCTGCTTATTTTCAACTCGTTGCATACCTGCTTAGATCGGCCAACTTTTGAATTATTTCCAGTCATCGAATCGTGTGTATGATGTTCTTCAACACTTCTTATAACAGCCGATTATCTGGCAGTCGATTAAAAATACGATCTTAAAGATTTTTAAAAAATCAGCTGCGCCCTCAATTTTTTTTTTCGGACTGAAATTAAATTGTAGAACGATTGGAATTCCGATTGGTAGCCAGAAATCGAGTTGTCCTGCACATATTTACCGGTCTAGAATTTTTCCCGACAACGCCGCAAGATGCAAACGCCTCGCATTTTACCGGGCACTCTAACTCCTTGGCGAAATCTTATCGGGCGCGCCCTCTACAGAGGTATAGCTCGCGAGAGGGAGAAAGGTAAAAGCCAGCCAGTCAGGCAGCCCCATGATCCACACGTACCCGTGCCCCGAGGGGTGCGCGTCGACCAGAGATACAGAGCGAGAGAGTGCGTGCATAAAAGCCCGGACTAGAGGGACAGAGACCTGGTTCGCAACCCCCGGCTAGGTAGAAGGGGTGTCGTGATAACGTCACGCTCTGACAGAGTGCCGCTGCTATCGCGCCGCCACACGCCGGCAGAGAAACAAAATGGAACCGACCCTTTCTCGCTTGCGTCTTCCCGTTCTCTCGTCTTTTATTTCGCGCTGACCCCATACGAACTGTGCACGGAAAAACAGGCAAACAAATCCAAGAATATATTCTGCAATCGATGCGTTAGCTTGATGGTAAAACGCAGGTTATACAAAATGAGAGATTCAGCATGGTTTTTACTAAAAAGCTTGTTGTTCCACTCTGTTCTGCAGAGTGGACTTGATGCTTTCACACCGCTGGGGTGATACGAGCGCTGGTCGCAGGTTCAAAGGCTCTGAATTTGTTAATTGGTAAATAAATGTTAATATAAAGAATAGCCTAGGCGGGAAATATTGTTGAAAATTACACCGTTGGGCTGCTAAACACGAAAATGGAAGTACTCGGTTAATGGAAGTATTTAGAGTGTGGGTGTGTGCTGGGGGCGGTATATAAAGAGAGAGTAGTCTGCGTTGTAATTAAAAGCGGAATGTTAATTACTCTTTGCATTACCGAAAAGCGGGTTAGGCCGGTGGAAAAGCCCGAAAACTCTGTTGCACGCATTTAAAGGCTTTTTTTATTATTATTATTTTTTCGTCTCCCCAGCTTTGATGATGACGACACGAGCTTCAGAGGACAATTTTTAGTCATGTGGTAATTAGTGAATGCTATTTAACGGATATACAAGTCCCGACTGAAGTTGGGTTAAAATATTTACATATGGTTTAATGAACTTGGGCTTTGTTTTGTGTCGTTTTTTTTTTTACTCGAATAATCATAGACAAAAAATAGATACAAAGAGAGACAGGGCGTGGTTTCGAGACGTGTTTCGAAGGATCGTAAATACGGCCCCGACTATTTTGAGGGACCAGGAATGATTTATAGAAACGTATAACTAACCGGCCCCTTGGGATTGTTAGGCGCTGTATACATGCACACATCTCTCGACTCGTTTCTTCGAGTGTGTTGCGGGTTCGCGCGAAACGCGACGACTTTGTGTCTATCTCGGCGCATAACCCGTGGCGGTGGAGAGGTGAAACGAGTCCCAGCGATTCCTGGGACCGCCAGGCCAGCCGCGAGACTGCGGAGGGCCCATGGAATATTTAATTACAGCTTTAACGTCCCAGCGAGAAGAAAATAACGCGGCACTCGAATGGGCCCATTGGCGGGTGAGCACTGCTCTGTGTTTACCTCGTACTTCTAATTGCTTACGGACCTGGGGGTTCCGCAGACGGCCATTACTACGAGTAGAGGAGCCAGAAAAAGAGGAAAAAGATCTCGTACCTTTCTCAATACATATTACACATTGAAAAATCAAATAGTTACATTTCACTTCACGATTTTTAATCCGCGGTTTTTCAGAAAATTCAACACTGTCGAGCAAGTTTAATTGCGAATTATATTGTAAAATAATTGAAAAAGTTTATATTTTATTAAAAATCTCTAGTTTTTTGATGTTATGACGTATTTTAATACCATTTAACACGCGGAAATTGAAGTAACTTTTACAAAATTTGCTTTTTCATTCATATAATTACTTGAGTCACCCTTCTGTATGGGGTTAATGTGATTAAATTAACCTGCCCTGTTTTCTCCGAGTGATGAAAAATTTTCGTTGCATGATTTTCAAGATTATAATATTATCCAGCGTTGTGAAGTAGGTACAAGGCTTCCGGTTTGTTCTTGTATATCTGGGGGTTGGTGAGGGGGTGAAAAGTAGCCGGGTGTGCATGCAGTATATCGCTCGAAGAGGGTATACACTGTTTGTGCACCTATACCGGCCATGTTGGCACGAGGTGGCCAATGGCGGGCGGAGCACCTGCCTCTCGCGTGTTGCTCGCCCGACGGGAGGATTGTGTGCGCTCATGAGGCGGACACTGGAGGAAACGCATGGACGAGTGTCGGCGTGATGTCCAAGAGGGTGATCTCGACACTTGTGAGGCGGTTCGACTTGATGTCCCTTTCGACCTGCCGGTCTCTCCTTGCCGTTTTGCTAAATTTACGCAAAACCGGGCGGCGAACCACATATGTAATCGGCGATAATTACTGCGACACCTCGTTGCCATAGCATCTCATGTGTCAGTCGTTATTGTGCACAAGTGCGATCGCAGAAATATATTTGCATATTGACCTGATGGGCAAACACAAGGTCATAAACATAATCAAACACAATTGCACTGTCTGAATATTCGTCGGGCACAAGGTCGACTGCCGATGACAATTGATGGCCGACACCAATTATCTCGAACTTTATACATGGTATTTCAATCTCAAATAATTATTCGATTGATATTTTTTTCTCATAGGGCATATTCTCCATTCTTGATTGCACTTTTTCATTCATTTCGAAAATTAACAACTTTTTTAATGCCACGAAATTTTTATTAGCATACGGCTTAATTTTTTTTAATACCTCTAAAATAATTTTTGTTTCGATTAAAACGGTCAATAATAAAAATAATAATAATGAATGGAGAAATTTTTTTTTACTGTTGGGCCACCGTTGAGGATTCTTCGCAGCGATATACCTTGAAACTCTTCATTGTACAGTGAAGTTGAATGTGTGGCGCAATGTGTTGCGAAGTTTTGCAGTGCGGCGTGAGTCGTGCAGCGATGCCCACCACCCAAGGGCAACGATGCGTGCACGTGAAGGCCGAATATAATTCTTTCTTTTCTTGCTCGCTTCGCTCTTATTGCACTTGGGTGTACAAGGCATACATGAAAGCATGCCGTGGTTATTTACGCCATTGCACATAGATGCATACACACACTTTCATCGCGCTTGCACGCTCGAATTTCCCACGGCGATGATTATACGCGAAGGTTCCACCTTCATCATCCTTTTACCATCGACGCTATTTCTTCCTGCCTGGCGCGCTCGTTCTTTGGGCAGATTCCACAGCTCGCGCGCTCTAGCTTGTTGACCCGCAAAAAATGAACGTTCCAAAGCGTTCGCCATCAGCGCCATCGGCAACGCCGTAGCCAAGCGTCCTTCGTTTTGACTCCTTAACACTTGGCCAAGTGCGAATATTTTTTGAGCTTCGCTCAACACACGCTGCTAGTCTGTCTTATACCTTTTCGTTTCCGTCCACCATAATAATTCCTTCGCTGATTTTTATTTGCTTGAGTTTCATTGCCCGACGATGGCCTATGGGCAGTCGGCACGGTATGTTATTAGCGTCTGGTGCTGCGCCGTTATTGCCCTGGCTACGCCGGCCCTCTCTCTACTCCAACGCTGCGCCTCGTATTATTTTCTCCTTCCTTTTCTGCCACGCACTCTCGGCCTGTGCACCGTACTCCCGCTGGAATTGCCCGCTGATGCCAGCCAGAGGTGGAGAGACGCAGAGAAGATGAAGAGAAGGAACAACGAGAGTGATTGGACGAATGGGAATCCATCTCACGGCGAAGGCACACCGCCATACTGCCTTTGGAGCCTTCGAGGCTCGTGAATATTCGTTTTCTTATTTATCCCGCGCCAGAGAGAGGTTCTACATGACTTCTCCACTCTACACAGACTCCCCCTGACCACCACATTAAAAAAAAAATGCTTCCGAACTCGTTGATGAACTTTTTTAAATGCCCAGCGCAGCGCAGGTGAATCTTATTTACTGTACATGGAAAAAAATACCGTCAATGCAGCGATTTTCTATCGTTGTGAACGGTAGCTATACGGCTAGGTGTTGGCTGTATGTGTAAACTGATACGGAGAATATCATGAGAGTAAAAGTATTATATATGCCACAGGGTAAAATAAATATCTTAAAAGACTCATCGATAGCTCGAAATCAAGATAAATCCAGCTGATTTAGGTCAAACAGTCTTATTCCAAGATTGAGAAGAGTCGAAACCTCAGTGGACATTACCAAAGCAGCATTAATTTCCAAGCTGAGGAATGTCTCCGGCCGATAGCATCATTTCGCGTCCCCTCACACGATTCATTTATTGCTACGTCAGGCCGCGAAATCTGATAAAAGAGAAATGAAAGCAAGGAAAAACATGTGCTACGTGTCTCATCGTCACACACTCACACACAGAAGAAATGCTCGTAAAGACACTTAACTGCCAAGAGGCCCGGTGTTGCAGAGAGTTACAATGGCCCCCGTGGCCGTGTGATTGATCCCCAACTGCATCACACGGGAACGATCACCCAAGCCTCCTTGACCGAGTAAACTGATGCTCTCGGAAGTGTTTCTTATCCTCGGCAAGTTCTCTGATGTATTGCGGAGACACACATCAGCCGGGGGATTACAGTGAGTGCGATATAGTTTTGATCTGAAGAGGGTTTTGCTCGAGACGACCACAACGCGCGCGAGGTTTCGTAATGTAATGCATGCGCATATGACGTGTGCGGATAATTGCAGGAGTTGCATCCACTGCAGTCTCGTGGTGACGCTGGTGGTCGACGCTGGCCCGGCTGGCTTTGGGTATGGTATAGTTGCAGGGGTCGTGGTGGCCGAGGGTGTCGCCTCCTGCCATTCTCTCGTACCACTAATCAAATTCAAATGCATATACTGGCACACACATGCTCGCCACTGATGAAATTATGGTCTACTGCACTCGGGCGCGCGTGGCCGTCTCTTTTGCTCCGACATCGTGTGTGATGCGCGCGCCAATGCGAGAAGCACCGGGGAAAAGTCGAGTGTTCGGGATGGGTAATGCCTCGACCAACACGTTTGAATGCTAGGATAATGAGTTTTCAGTTGAAAAAGGCCAAGATTTGTCATTGTTGCGCACACGGCGAGGTTGAGAGAGTATAGTTTGGCGCGCGGATGTGGCGGTAATGGCTGGGTATATCGAGTGAAACACATAACAGAGCGAGAGGGTGCAGGGCGACGGCAGAGCGCGGGGCTTGTGCACTTGCCGCAGGAGCCAATTATTCGATACGCCGGGCACTCTCAACTATACGTGCCGCTACTATCTCTTGAGCGCATCGTGTATATAAGCCTTTGGCCATCCTCATTTCGCTGTTTCGCCCTCTCCCCCTCCGTCGCTCTCTTTCTCCCTTATCTCCCGCGTCTTTCATTCTCCTCGAGGGCTTCGGGGAATATAGTGTCCAGAGCTGGAGCAAAAATAAAAAGCCTAATGTATAAACTTGGAGAGAAACGTCGCCTGCAGGCACCATCGACTGAATCTTTGGCAAAACGCACACTCAGCCATCGATCCTAGTCGGACACACGCGTGAATACTTCGACGCCATGCGGTGAGATGCCCATTACAATATCAAATGTGTCCGCATGGACAATGGGAGCCTTCAATTGTATTGAAATACGCGAACAAATGTGCAGCTAAATTCGTCAATAAATCTACAAGTCGCCGAGTGAGAAAAATCTCACGGAGCTTCAGGACGCTACCACGTCGCGGCGCTTCATCTCAACGTTTCAGTGGGCCCTGCGCGCCATTTTCAATGCTGTTTGCCGCCAGGCAGACGTAATTGCACTACACCAGTTTACTTGCACACATCAGGTTTTTTCGATGATAAAACATATCGCGCTGCTTGAAAAATGCATGGCTTGTAATCGCTTGATGCGCGCGTCCAGATCGCACATACACGACCCCCTCGGGAATCACGCGATCGCTCTATCTGTAAGAGCTTCATGCAACTTTGAAGACCACTTCCCGCGATTCCTTCTATCTCACTTATAGCCAGGCCCTCTCTTCAACCAACTGCCACCACTGCCATCTCTCACGCCCTTAAAATACCCAAACTGTTTTTCGTATTTCCAATCATTGTAAAAACCCCGACAGACAAATATAAAACCATAAACCGATCGTCCCAACGATATGGATACGCATTTATAATGCAAGCCACTCGATACGTGTGCGCAATATGTGTACAACTCGCTATATTATCGTCTGCCAATGCGTTATCTGAAAATGGTTTTACAAGGGTGACATCCCATGGTGTACATAAACTTAGCATATAGTGCCAGGGTAACGTGAGAAAGGTCCGAGCTGTTTTTTTTTTCTTTTTGCCTTGGGTGAAAGCTTGCGGTTGCTTTATGCCGCAGACTCTTTCTCCAGTTGGGAAACGGATTCACCGGCATCATCTCAGCCCCCTACCCCGAACAATTGCTCCTTGTGGACGCGTAAAAATGCCGAATTGCCGCGGCAAGTCAAGTATTGGGGATATATATTGGTGAGAATGATAAATCGCAACGCAAACGAATCTCACCACGATCAGCTCTCACATGAGTTATGGTCGACGACTCGGATTTGTTTTCTCGATTCGGGAATAAAGTGAGAAAAGTATTGAGTTTATCATACGTTTCAGTCGTTTATTTCTCAAAGCTCCCAGTTATACTCTCCATCATTTATCCCGGCTGTCGTAACTCTGTTTCGGAGTGTAAGGAGCGCTTTTGATGGAGGAACTTGATGCCCGCACTGGCAATATTTGTTGAAACAAAACTTTCTCCCGTTCAATTGTGTTGTTATATACGACGTGATGACACAAAGCTGTGTGAACCTCTTTGACACGTTCGCCGAGGATGATCTGCATGTCATCCGCTTTGCCTTCATTTTGCTTCCTGCCCGATGAATCGCCCGGGTTGCTTTACCCTCTCGCTCAGACGCCCTTTTTCAGACAACAATGCGCACCAGTAGCTGGAAAGCTCGCGAGAGGTGTGACTCTGCTTCCGCGACGTGCCTCTATTGTCTCAATTCGCGATTGATCGCTAAACAAACACCATTATATATGCGCACTGGTTTCGTTGAAAAAATTACATGGACAATTGAAAAAATTATAGAGGGTGTGTGCAAAATTCATTAACATACACTGTCTGCCTTCACACGTCTGCACTCTTCAAAAACCCGGGAATAATTGGCGATGTATTTGACAGTATTGATTTTTTCCTGCCTGCTATCAGTCCAGGTCAGAGATATCAGAGCAATTATCGATAAAGTCATGCGTATCAGACTTTGCCACGATAACTGACTGTTCTTTCCGGGTTTTCCAGAGTGCGGTTTGCATATTGCAATTTTTCTAATTTTTACATAACATTAAAAAATATATCCAACCAAAATTCGAGTAGCAATTACGCTGTTTATATTTAAAAAAATGTCATTTGCACCGAAAATTCATTGTTAAAAAAAATTTTTAACCTTCGGAAAATCCGTCTTGTTGAAGAATCGCAGGGACAATTTGAATACACTGTTGGAACTGATGGTAAATCCCATCTGAATGTGATGCCGAGTTTGAAACGACATATCACACAGCATATTACCTATCCAACGGCGTCGCCCATATATACCAAAGCTCGCATTATAGAATAGAACGGCAAGGAAAACGGGACGTAGACCGGGCAGAAAGAGTAGGCCTCAGAGGCCCATAACCCCATCAGGGCAGATCCCAAGGGTGACATAACCGGCAGCCCCAAACCCGTCGTTCCGTGCCGATGGCTCTTGCGGTCTTGGGCTTCCGCGCGTATCTGCGTTCTCTCTCTCTCTTGCTTTGCCTATCCTCTAGCTATATCGGCGTCGAGGCGAAAGGCATTCTCTGAGGATAAAATCGTCCCGTCGTTTGGTATCTCCGGTACGGTTATTAACTCGCGCCCGTCACGAAGAAGTCGCGCTCGGACTTTCTTATTTCTCTCGTGCACGCCACCACGTATACTGCACACATAACCTTCCGGATTTCCTTTGATCCGAGCGCGACCGGCTTTTTCGGATAATTATATTCCCAGAGGGCTGCCGCGCGGAAAAAAGCACCCGCTTTTTCTTTTTGATTATTTCGAGAGATCAGTTGGGTTTATAACGAGAGAATTTTTAGCGTTCTGGCTTGTTAAACACGTGAACACTCGTGTCGCCTCAAGTTGCATCACTCGCTCTAGTTGGCACCTCAAATTCACCCTAAACAGCTTTGAATTTTTTTTTTCTTTTTATTTATATTTCTTTTTAAATTACATTTCAACAGTAATTATTTTTTCCGCTGCTAAAATAATAAACTTAAATAATTTTTTCTTGACCATGAGTGACTGTATACAATGCGTTCTCTTGATTATTAATAAAAAAAATTTTTTTAAACATAAAGACATAATTTAGCACTAATTTTCATATTTTTATCGATTTTTGATTAGTTAACCCTCACGACGATACAATGTTATAAGTGAAAGTAAAAAAAGAAAGAATAATACTGTTTTAGGTGAACTGCAAAAATATACAATGCATTAATTGAAAGGTATAGACAAGAAAAAGCAGCTAATAAATTCAAGCGTTAATATAAAATAATCGCTATATGCACTTAGGCGTCATTTTTTTGCTGGAACCACTTCGACCTGACCTTTCACCGCGCGAGGTTAACCCCAATGCAAGGAGGGAGAGAGAGAGTGAGGGTGATCAAGCTCTCAAGCGACTTCCAGACTATCAAGGTTAGCCGTGCAAAAACCTTTTGATCGATCTGCGTCTATAAAGAATAATTTCGTGTTCCGAAAAAAAAACACATATTTACCTCAGTTACCTTCGTCTGACACCACTTTATATGCCCTCTTTAACCACATGTAAACATTTTTCTATCTATTTTGCTTGATGAACCTCTTGCAGATGAAAATTCTCGAGTTGGTTGCAATTTTCCACGCGCTGCAAGCGTGAAATGTCGACATGATTCGCGGGCGTGTAAACAGATATGTTTAAACAGGATGTGGTCGGTGGTGACACGGCTCGTACGACGTGTCGTCGTCATGTATCAAGACGTACACGCGCTTCTGGCGCGTTAGACGTTGTCACGCATGGCCGCGACGAAATCTCGACACTTTCAGTGCGGTCCCACGTGTGGAAATTCTGTAGAAGACGATCGAGGCTGGCACGTGAAAATGGGAAATTCTTGTCTTTAATGTTGACAGGAATGTCCAGTATTTTCGTGAATTTTTCTCGGATATTTTCGGACTGAATTCGAATAAATTTGCGCTCTGGAAAGCGCGCTTCAAAGGCTGCTGGGTCGTGTGGGAAATTATTGTATTACCCGGCGTGACTGTAAATTTGTTTGGGGGATCGCAGTGTGTTGGCGCTTTGTGGGATTTTTCTCATCTCGTGTGCGAGGATATAATGTATCTTTCGCCTTCGCCCATCCCGTTTATCTTCCACCAAGTCCTCCTGGCCGTCTAATGAACTCAATGTCCACTTGAACTTGAAAAAGAACGTAATGAGACTTCTCGCCACTCCTTCATAAATTTTGCAGTTATACACATTTTTCTGCTTTTTTGGCAGGTGAAAAAATTTTTTTATCATCTTTAAAATAAATTCCAGCAATTTTACTCTGATTTTAGTGGTGTCGAATAATTATTTTTGTTGAAAAAACCATTTTAAAAGATTTCTTTCATTAAAAACGAAGATTTTCTCTCGTAGTTTTTATTTGCGGCAACCTTGGAATTTGTTTGGACCTGAAAAAAATTTTTTCAATCAGTTGCACAACAGTTTTTATGGAAATTAAGTTGATAATAGTTAGTTAAACATTTTGTTTTAAATAAGTTAAGTAAGAAATTTCACACTGATGTTGACGTAAAACAAAAGTGTACCTTGTTGCTCCCGTTTAAACTGTATTTTTTTTTTTTTAATCGCATTACTTACATTTAAAAAAAAAACCGCAATAAACATGACTCACAATTTCACAATCAACGTAAAAAATTAAATTTCAGAATAAAAAAACCGAGAATTAAAAAAAAAAACTCTTGTTTCATATTGAAATACAAAAATTTTCTTTATTCTTAATTATAAAAAAACGAACAAATTTTTTTATTTAAACATTAATTTTTTTAATTTAACCGAAAAAAATATTTATGGAGGGAAAAAAAAAATCTTTTTCCAACAAAATTTTGAATTGATTGCATAGAGAAATATTTTTTAAAAATTGGTACAGTATTTGTGGAGTTAAATCGAGTGCGTGAAGCTATAATTTAGAAATGAGTCAAATCGATGTGCATCTGGATGACACGTGGATGCAATCGTTACAGATAACGCTAATCAGAGCGAATCACACGGCGTATCGCGGCCTCCCAATACATCATAGAGCGCGGGGGTCGACACTCTGAGTACATATGAAGCACAGCGAGTGTGTGTGGGCCTCATGCAGTCCTGATGCATGCTACAACAGAGCAGCGATACAACTCGCAGCATTATTATTCATATATTCCGTATCACGTCTGTTCGTACAAACCTAGCGAGCGTGTGCGAGTCGCCAACTGTAACACCCCGACATGCAACCCCGTAAATAGCCGCAGGTATCCACTTTGCGTTGCGCGCACCTTGTTTCAGAGATTAACGTGTTTCGCGCACTTTTATCCCCGACTACAACGTCATTATTATTCAATCCCAGCCATCACGATTATATGAGACGAGTTTATCTCAATTGAATTCCTCAGATCAGAGTCCGAGGCGTCCGTCTAAAATCGTGAGAAATCGCCGAGAAGTCTCTCGAGGGCATTGCACGATCGACAAACTGCATTTGTGCACCATTGCCGAGAGTTTGAGTCCTCAAAGTGTGCCTAAGAACCTCTATATAACCCGTATAATTGCCATTGAGACTGTGGCCAAACTCTCTCCACGACTAAACACGCCAGGATCGACCGTGTATGACCTCTCGATTCTCTCTGACACACGATAATTACGCTACGAAACCGTATTCTCATTCCTCGGAGACTGGCCCAGCCCCTGGAGCTTACATTTTGCATCGGATAAACTTTCCATTTAGTGTCTAACCACTTGGGAAAATTCTATCTGTTATAGAATCGCCTGTTTATCAATTTTATTGCCAATTTTAAATGCTTTCTAACGCTATAAGTTTTGTTTTCATCATTTTATTACAGTGTTTTAAATAATTAAGAATTATTTTTTCTATTGAAAATTTTTTTTCATTCGGTGGAATATATTTTTCTTTATGTTGTTTTGTCTATGATGAATTTATTTTAAAGATGTTAAAAATCTACAGGAATAAATAAAGTGGAATATTTTTTTATCCATGCAGATTTGAAAAATTCCCGTCAATTAGTCGCTGAACAAAATCGTTATTTTATTATTCTACTTTCACAGCTTGGCAATGCGCACCCCATCGCGATATCGCTCGTTATGCGGAATTTCTGACGCTATCTGACGGCGCGCAGTATTTTGCTGGCAAACGAGCGTCGAATGGCGCGGGCCCCGTTGCGTGTCTCTCGAGAGACCCCCTAACCCGCGGATAAGTTACATGGCCCCTGTCCGATCTTCATCAGGGTCCAGTCACTGCCGCGAATATTTTATGCAGTATGCAAATTGCGCGAGTGTCGTCGGTAATGGAGTAATTTATTGGCGAGAACTTTAGTTGTGTGTTAATTGTATACATTTTTAAATAACATTTCTGTTGATTTTTATCCCCGTTTATATCGTTGAATTTCTGGAATAAAAAATACCGCAGATTAATACACGCGTCAATAAACAAGTGCAATGAAGCTTTGGGAGAAGTGCAGAAGCTCACGCGCAACGTCATATAGGCAACGAATGCAACCATAAAACTGCGCAAATGGATTATCGAAAGGGGCTTCGTATAAAAATATCCATCTGTCAATTTCTGTGGATAGAACATGCTGCAAGGCATTTTTTTACTGCTGTATAAACGTTATTATCACACTTTTTTCAGTTAAAAATTCACTAACTAATGTTTTAATCAAAAATACTTTCATAATTTAATTTTTTGTCGTGTAAAATTGGGTTTTTTTTGATCGACAGAATTTTTTAAATGTATTTGAATTGAAAAAATGTGTGTAAAAAATAAAAAATGAGCTTTATTATTGATGAGAGAAATAATTGTATTGATAGTATTGGTTTGATTGAGCCGTTAGTCCATTAGAGTCCGGTGGGAATGTGAAAAAACTGGATATAAACAACACTCTAGAGGTATCACTAGCGCGCGCTAATGACGAGATATTAAATAACGATAATGATCGCGATTTATTTTTATTTATTTTGATGATCAAAACCTTGGCGTGCTTGGCCGTGCATCTCGAGGACAACGACGACGACATTGCGACTCAATTTCGTGAAATTAATTGGGCGAAATAACACAGAGATTCAAGGCAATCAAGGGCAGATTTTTATAGCTGAGTGCTCATAATGTGATATCGAAGACAATTATTTCAATAAAAATCATTGCGACCCAACGGCGGGCCGGTAAGCTCGTTATAAAATACCTCGCGCGTTGCAAATCGGCCTTTTTCGCTTGTCGAAAAACGAACAACCATTGGGATTTGTTCAGCTGACAGATGACCCGAGAGCCACGGTTTAAAATGAGTGAAATTCAGTCGGTGCCTCACCCGCGATAAATGTGTCATTAGAGAGTTATGCAAATTGAGCGTATCATTTCCCATCAAATTGACACATTGCAATGTACTCGGATTATAAAATTCACCGAATTTTATGAAACAAATTCCCCTCATGAAAATTAGAAATTCAATTTAGAAGAATAAAAAAATTAAAAGCTTAAAAAAAAAATTTTTTTATACCTTTTATTTTATCGATTAAATCTCAATTTGTCATTATTTTCATTTTTTCTATGAACTTTCCAGACATAGCGGACATAAAATCGACTTGAAAATTTTTTTTTTTGTTCTCATAGCGCTAGATTTAACTCGATGAAAATAAATTGTTTTAAAAGACTAATCACAAAACGTCGTAACTCTTAAAGTTTATAAAAAAAAAAACATTTTCAATTTTTAAATAATTTTCGTACATCAAATAAATTTCATTTAAAAATCCGTTTTTTTTTTTTTTTAAATATCATTTT
This sequence comes from Macrocentrus cingulum, assembly GCA_002156465.1. Lineage (NCBI taxonomy): Eukaryota > Metazoa > Arthropoda > Insecta > Hymenoptera > Braconidae > Macrocentrus > Macrocentrus cingulum. Next base: position 82,781 of record MVJL01000803.1, on the reverse strand, counting down.
CCGATTAGTCCCTTTTGATGTACCACTAAAAAAAAACCTTGATAAATTTTTCAAAAAGGTTCAAGAATGTTATAAAATAAAATACTTCAGTCAGAAAATATTCATACGAAAAAAGTATTCAACTGTTTTGATTCACGAGGAGAAAGATGATGTGGATGGAAAAACTACATAGAAACACATAGACTGGACAGAACGCGATATAAACCAGTGGCGCATCGCCTGGAGCAAAGCTGGCAATCACCTGTCTGCTTGTCTAGCTCGCGCGAAACAGGTGCGCAGCGATATTCATTGCCAAAACGCGATCAATTGTTGCAAACTCGGCAGTGTAATTGCAAACCTGTTTATCGCAACTCCCACGCGAGTGATAGCCGAGAGGGCTGACAATCGACAATTATCGTAAGGGGAGGGGAGGTAATAATAATAATAACAATAATTGTTTCACTAACGCAGTGTACATATGAAAACGTGTGTGTGGCTACGAGCGCAACGCACGTAATATTCATCTCCTGACAGTTTTATGACGTTAACCGAATTTCACTAACAATATACACGGCGATGAGAATCGATTTCTTCTGCCTCGAGCGCTTTGCCGGACGTCAATCACTCCTGTACTGCGTATAAAGTTGCTTTATTGCATCTAGAAATTTCACGTTGAAAGTTGCCTACTATGCGAATTACTGATTTAATGATTAAACCGTGCGCCTCATTGTACGCTCGACACTACATCGAGAGCTATGAAAAATGAAAAATTATTCTAATCAACGAATAAAATTTTGATAACAAGGTATGAAACCCAACCCTATAAAAAAAATTTGGGTGGATAAATTTTCTAAGAATATACAAAGAAAAAATTCAGTTATTATCTGGGGCGCAATTGTTTTTTTGGAAAATTTAATAAAAAAAAAATTTTTTTTCACGGATCTTTTGTGAATGCAATATATTTTTTGTTTATTATTTTTATTGAATATAATATTTAGGAGAAAAAATGTACTTAATGTAAGTATGGAGAGAAAAATAAATTGAACGGGAGTCATCGAGGGTGATATTCGCCCTGACGACGATATTTCTGGCGCGCACCATCCAATATCCTCCGAGCCAAATTGCCTGGTCTGAATGGAAGCCCAAAGATTTTCTCGTGTAACCCATATAGCCTATTTTCGGCTCGTATATGTACCGTAGGGGGTGGCGCGTCTATATTCGCGCGAGGGTGCGTCACGAGGGCGCGAGGGGTTTACAAGACGAAATAAATACAATATTATGCAAACGGGCGGGGCTGATCGTGCGCATGGCAAAGCCTTGGGAATCTCGGAAATCCCGAATAAATTGACACTAAACGCCGGGGGTTGCACGCGTGCGACAAGGACGCGCCCGCGCGGGCACTACGGAAATGGCTACGGAAATAAAGAGGTGTTATGGAAAAAAACACGCGTGTAGGTGTACACAACCCCTCATACTACAGCCAATATCACTAACAGCTATTTCGTTTATGGGGGGCGCGTTTGAATTTTTTTTCTCTTGTAAGACTATCGCTAACAACGACCATTGAATCTTTCACGACTTTTTTCATTCAAAAAAACCAACAACACCCCGCAATATTAATTAATTACGTAAATATATCACTCGGAATTTTTTTCTCAAACTTATTCATAAAAAAAAAAGTATATCGTGCATAAAATCATCTGAGATGACATTATATTTTTCTCAATATCTCGATAACAATACAAATTTCCAAATTTTTTCAAGAGACCTTTTTTATAGAGAACAAAATTTCCTATAAAAAATGTCTCTAGAAAAAATTTCATAAATATCGTCATTTCAAAGATAATTGCAAAAATTAAAGTAATCTACTTTATTTTTCCTTTAATAATGGCAAAAATAATTCGATAATTTATGAAATAGGTTAGTTAAATATATTTGTGCCTGTGGCACCCTCGGTCGGTAAATTGCACTAAATAATTGATAGCTTATAAAAAACATTCGTAGACTCCCACGCGATATTTTTGGCATTTAGTGTAGAGCACAGAGGAGGAACGTGCGCGCAGCGCACCCCTCGCACATATGACGTTTGCCGTGTAGAAAATTATATGCTCTAAATGGATAATTAAATAGCAGAACTGAACTGACTGAAAGACTGACTGGGGATGATTGCCGGGTTCCGGCGTGCGAGCATGAGTCCGGGAATTGCCGCCCCGGGGCAATCGCACTCGGCACTCTCGACGCGTCCGCCCCGTAACTAAACTACTACGGACGTTATAATTATCTCAATTCCCACAATTGCGGGGCGGCGATGTAACTTGATAGAGAGAATTAGAAGGAATACACAACATCGACGCGCTAGATCAGAGTGTCATTGTATTATATTCCAAGCGCTCGCGCGCTCATCGCGCGACAACGACGAGAGATTGTAGCGGACTGACCCCTGGTCGTTTCATTAGTGCGACAATCCGAGTGGCCGCGCACTACTGGGGCAGAGGACCGCACGATAAGCTCGGCTAATCAATGAAATTGGGAGACAAAGCCGACAAGGTCAGGGATCGTCCTAAAAGGTGTAGATAGTTCCTCCTCGTCCACTAAAATCGCACACACCAACGCGCCAAAGTGCCTGGGCGTTGGTCGTTTTCATGTAGGGAACACTCGCTTCATGACCTGCACGACTTAGTTGGGGCGCAAGAGACCGCCTGGTATTCATGTAGACCTCGGACAGACAGGGTCGCGTGATAATGACAGGTCTGGGCGTCACGTGGTGATTGAGGTGGCTGTGTCACTGAGACTGGATTTGCCACCACGCCCCGCACACTCGCAACCAATTCGCATCCCATCGATTTCCCTGAGACATCATCTCTTTTAATCACTCTGGAAAAAAGAGAAAAAAAATTTCTTTAGTTAAAAAAAAATTTTGAATAAAAAAAAAGGGAATTTCACTAGAGAGGCGCAAAAAAACCGACCATCCTAACAAACAGAATTTTTTATCGATTGATAAATTTGAGAAAAATGTTAATTTCAGTTGAAATTATTTATTTACGAAAAATTGAGTTAACAGAATCACTTTAGAGTTTAATGTTCTTGCTAATATTGGAATTTTGAACTGAAAGACTTGAAAAATTCTTTCCAATCTTTAAAAATTCAAATTTTTCATATCAAAAAATAAATTACAGAAAATAGGATTTAATTTCTACATTGTTGGAATGCATTTTTCTCACGTAAATACTCATGGTTGAGTGATTTAAAATGATATAGATTATTTTTCATTATAAAAATGTCAGATAACAGATTTTAATATGACAAAATGAAAAAATTTTGGTGGATGATGAGAAAAAAAAAATGCCATTGAGCAAAGTTTCTCAGAAGAATATCGAGGCCTTATCGCAATCGCTCTGAGCAGGAACAAAATGTTTGATTCATCCAACAGACACAGAATTTCGTTTTTCACATCTAGCGGATAAGACAGACTTATAACTCACGCGTGCGCGCAATGACGAGGCAGATTCTCCGGCAGATAATTCAGCCGACAGATGGAACCCAGTCTCGGCCGGATAACACTCATCCTCGTTGGGATCTTCCTCGCATGGCATCTTCGAGGGCACAAGGCCCACTGCTTATCTCGTATCAGAATGAAGCCCTCGAGCGCATACCGTGTCGCATTCCATTGTATTTCCACGCAATTATACAGGCACACTCATCGTGCTCGCGTCTCTCGCGTGAGAAATACACTATCAATCATTCATAATAAAATTTTTTAATGAAAAACCAGTTAAATTTACACTTGAGCTCCCCTGACACGCCGTATCATTCCATCAAAAACTGATTTACATCTACATTATTATTTTTTTTTTTTGTAATTAAACTTTAAAGTTTACTCTGAAAAACCAGCTATACAAAAAACGTTTCAAACATTTTCTAATGAATTTTTTTCCTTATTATCATTGTCATTTTAATTAATTTTTATTTTAATTAATTAAAAGCACAGTAAACTGCTTAAACCCATGAATTATCATTTCATAATAATTAAAAAAACATATTTTACCTTGCAGTATTATTTTTCCCTCACAAAAGTGGTAAATTTATTGTAATTTTAAATTTATAAAAAATCAGTATTTCAGTATAAAAGGTAAAAAAAAAAAATGTTGAAGGGATAAAAGAAAAAAAGACGATGGCTTAAGCGGCCTCGATAACCCCATTGACGGATTTTACCGCGAAAATTGAGTAAGCACGAACGACTAACGAGGTTATTGCCCATGCTGGAGCATTAGCAGTGGTAGGGTGCGGGGTGTAGGACAGACGGAATGAAGGTATTAGGGTGAGTGACGCGGTGACGGCCTCTCTAGCCGACTCCTGCGTCCTCCATGCCGTCATCTGGGCGCGCGAGCTCTCAAACCGCTCGACCAAGGTAATCCCGTCGAGATCCATTCGGCCGGGACACAACCCCGCTTCAAAGTGCCTCCCTGATGTCTCTCCACATTTGCCTCTGCTCTCCTCGTTCGCATCATTCGGGCCGTCTCGGCACGCGGAGGCGCGTGATGACGAGGCGCGATCTCCGGTGGCTCCCACGCCTCGCTCGTTAGCCAGAGTCAGCAGCCGTCGTCATCGACGTGTCATTCAGCGCCGCGTGAGTCCTCGCTATCTTGCTCCCCTGCGTCCTCGCTCGAACGTGCACCCATGTTTATATGGCTCTCTGCGCAGACATCGATGTCCTGACGCAGCAGTTGAGGTAGCGTCGCTAAACGACGCGCTCAAATTGACGTGCCATGAGACGAACGAGTGTAGAAACGTGCCGAGGGCGAGTTTTTTTTTTTGCCAGACATTATGCTGCAGTTGGAAAATTTGGCAGATTTTTTTTTATTCACAACTAAGGGTAGGAATTATGTGAAGTTTTATTCGTTGAAAAAATTTTATATTTTCACACTCTCCTTCGCAATGAAATAAATTTAAGACGATATTGAAGTAGCATATTAAAAGATTATCCAGTGAGTGTTGAGGTGGGAAAAGGAGGTGGTTTAGCGAAGGGTTGGCATCTGGAAAATAGGCAATCGGCCTAAACTACACTCATTTACACACTCATTCTCCTTCACTTTTCCTCCGCCACCCAAATGGTTTTCATATTGTCTTTTTACCGCTCATTTTCCTTTTATCGCTTGTTTGGAGCTACCCTTGCTTTTTCTCAATGGGTTAATTTGCCACAGCATTTCGGGAATTCCGCCTGTTCATTAACCAGCGAAAGACGCGTAATATCGATTTAGCGCATGGGCGAGAAAATAAGGGCTACATCACGACAAAATTCAGCCGTTGTGCGTTTGTGAGCTAGGGCGGAAGTGGAGAGGCAAGGCGAGCATTCTCGCGAGGTCGCGCAGCACTTAAGACTATTGTTTTCAATGTAATTGGATAGCTCGTTCTCCCTTGTTCGCTCTTTTGCCTTCGTTTTGTTCTTTCTCAAACCTTCCCTTCTGACCGGGCGCTCCTCTGTCCCTCGGGTCGGAGCAGTCTTTCGCCCCTCGTCCGGGGTGCGAGGCTTCGACAATTATCTTGATTGTTTTATGCATACAACGGACTGCACGATGCCCCTGGAGACGAGCGTACAGACCATCCCCCTGCTCGCCTTGCCACCCTTGACGCGAACTTGCAAACGCGCTCGTGTGCGCTTTCGTCGTTACTTCCGTCGAGTTTCAGAGTTTCGTGCACCTGCGCATTATTTACTACCCTCTGACTATTCCCGCAGCCTCTGGGGCGAGACCAGTGTGACAGCTATACGAGCCTTGACCCAGTCACCTGTTCCAACCAATGGAAAATTTCTACATTTCATTTCCTTCTGCTGTAAAATGTCTGCATTTAATATCACGTCGTGTGTTATTCAATTTATTAATTTTTTTCAACCTTATTTATTTGATGGAAAAATACCTCCTACATGTCATAAAATAGTTTAAAAAATAAAAATCATCTTCTATTTCATAAACGGCACAGTTTATGAAATTTTTTTAAGAAAACTTTTTTGTAGGCGAAAAAGTGTTTTATAAAAAAGTTCTTTTATAAAAATACGATATATCTCATTGTTTTCAAGATATTTCTTAAAGAAAATGCCCATGTAAAACTTGGCCGAATTTTAAACTTTCCTTTTTTTTTTAAGTTTCAAAAATAATTTAACAAAATTATTAAAAATCTGCATTTAGCTATAAAATCATTGAAAATTTTATGGCACCTATTTCACCAATAAATTTCGTCTTGCCTAGAGCTCACCAACCCCCGGATTTAATTACAGTATAAAAATGGCCTGACCAGATTTTTTTTACACCGCACACGCACAGAGTATCAACAATCCCCCTTTTCGAGTGTATATACACGCGGAGAAAGTGCAGAGCCGATGCAGTGGTGACTAGCGTGGCTCGCCTCCAAGAAACATGATATACCGGGTGCTGGGGTTTTGTGGGTTGCGGCCGTTACCGCGGTTTCCAAAAATACCGCAGGGGTCTCGGTGGCAAAAAGTCGTGTCGCGCGGGAAGCGCAATACTGCCGGCGAGCGCCACGTGCTAATTATGTAAAAATATGATGCGGTACGGGCACGGTGGTCGATGCTTTTATGTGGCCGACGATGCGACCCCAGCTTTTCCACCGGACCGTGTTCGCACAGACTTTCATTTTTATTCATCCAACTTGTTAGCTACATCGATGCACTGCCGGTGCGGTATGGAATTCCCGCGGGATCTTATCTCTCCACACTCATGCGGAAGACGCGCGGTGACGCGTCGCCGCGGCGGTGAGAACCTGCACAACGCATCTGTTCTGATGCGCCGCGTGATAAAACTCGCTCGCGTATCTTTTTTTTCATTATTTTACCCGTTCGCTCGTGATAAATAATATTTCACAGGTGCTCGCGAGCTTGTACTCCCGCTATAGCTATCATCGAGCTCTTCCTGTATATGTATATACCTGGAGCACTAACCGCGCGCCGTGTTGAAGTGTGGCGTGCCACACGCGGGTGAAATACGGAATCTGCACTCGCTGCATATACCGTAAATGAGCGGTGCAGAGTTCTCCAGAATTCAAGAAATTTGATAAATATTTCTTTTTTAAGTTTAAATCACGAGACTCGGTAGATTCACGCGCCAAGTTCGGGCGCAACCACGTTTTTGCAAATGAATGACGCGAGACAATATGAATATTTTCACAGAAAATATTAGGCTTTTCGAATGTTTCAATTTGAAATATTTCTGCATTTTTTTTATCCGAATTTTTCGTTAGATACATCTATAAAGTCGATGACACTCTTTCTATGAAACCTAGAATTTTTAAATTCTGTGCAGTAGTAATAAGAAAAGAAATCCTTACGCATGTTTTTTTCCAGATTTTTCTATGTTTCTACGAATTAAAAATTTCTAATAATTTTTTTCAGTCGAATATTGTAGCTGAAAAATTAATTTTAAGTATCTTGACTCTTTAAAATCGTTTTTACGCATTGGGAAATAAGGTCTGAGTTATATTGATGATTTTTTTTGTTTCATTTTCAGCATCCGTATCCCTCGGAAGACCAGAAAAAACAGCTGGCGCAGGACACGGGGTTAACGATTCTGCAAGTCAACAACTGGTGAGTGAGATTGTGATTTTTATCCGACTAGATTTCACCCTCCAGAAATTACTTTTTCAGCCTAGACTAAAAAAAAAAAGTCAAGGGGGTTAATTGACTAAACACAGAGATTAAAAATTTTTTCGATAAATATGCCTGTCACTCATCAGATGGTCGAAACTTAGGGACTCTCGAAATTCGTAATTTTGGGACAATTATAACAATGATTTATTTAGATGATAAAATTAATTTTTTTTTTTTTTCAAATCACGGGGGCTATTTTGAGAGTTAATGATGTTTATTTTTTCGTGTATTATAAAGATATGGATCTGTGATTTGAAAAAAATAAAAAATTGCTGGTCGAGTGGATTTCGTAGTGAATTCCGTGCGCGAGGCTAAAGCAGATGGAAAATCTCGATGCGATCTCGTGTCCGATTAATTATATTCACCACTTGCGGAACTTTAAAGTCGGTGGAATTGCGTGGAGGGAGAGGGACAATTTCAGATAGCGAACGTGTAAACATTACAGAGGCACTTTATGCTTGGCTAATCTTGCGCCGTCTCAAGTGCCGCATCGTGTTGTGCGTATTGCGAACTGCTATTATGTTGCCGACTTTACGATTTTCGTATCTGGGCCGGCTTAGACCGCGACGCCGAGTCTCCTGAGATTGTAAATGAAGTATCAAGGAATCTAAATAATGCGCAAATTCCAAATACAGCGCCTTGCAGTAATTTATTAATCATTTTAGCGTGCATTAAATGCTGTTAAAGCTGAAAATATTGCGCAGTCAAACGAGTACAAATTTTTATTCCATTAATTTTATGCTAAACATGTTTTTATCTTCATTTTAGCTACTTTTATTATTAATTTATTTCATAAAAATCAAATAACTAATCTGAAAATAATTTTTCTCCAAAGTTTTCTATACCGTTTTGTTTAAATTGAAAAAAACATGATTTTTCCGTTTCTTTTGAAGAAATTGCTAGATTTTTTTGAAAGAAAATTTTTTATCATTGTTTTTTTTTTCTCAACTAATTTAAATAAAAAAAAATTGAAAACTCATTGCATAAACATAAAAAACTATTGAATATAAAAAAATTGGATTTTTGTATCTTTATTTTTCTTTTGTTTGACAAATAAATTTTTGAGATTAAAAAAAAAAATGCGTAGAGCGATTGAGGGGAGAAAACGTGTCACTAATCTGGGGATTTTGTTGAACAAGAAAAGGGTTGAGTCTGCTGAGAAGAGCTTACATCGAGAAGGCTTTCACCGAGCCTCCGGATATATTTGAGCTTTTGGCGCTGATGGATGGCTTTAAGTGACACCTGTGTGCGCTCAATAGAATTATTTGCCTTTGCGCGAAGCATGCGTAAAAGCGACGTGAGGTGAAAATACTCTCGCATAAATTGAAGTGTAATAATAATAATACAACGTGGACAATATTCGGTAATTCTTTTTTCGACTCGGGGTACATATTTTCACGTGGATTCTTTCACGCAGACCTAAAGCAACGAATGGATGGGCAGAGAGTGAGAGCGCAGACTATAAAGGCTCAGGAGAGACCCACGGCGGGTGGTTGGCGTATAAATAAAATCGTGGCGTCGCTTCTCTACGTTTCTCCACGGTTTATAATAAGAGAATCAATGCTGCAAGGCAGACAGTATATACTTGCGGGTGGACGCCAAGGCGGATCCAAGAGTGGATGCGTGGTAATTGAGCACAAATCAAGTTTAAGGAGTCGTGCTCCCGCACCGAGTTAACATCCCTCAGGGATTTGCCATGGTATTATTGTATAAAATAATACCACACAGATTCTCTTCTTTCCTTGTTTTTCGCCTATACCACTGCGCAATCATCCGGACGCAATTATACTCGTACTGAAATCCTAAAGTAAAATTTTTATTCTAAAAAAAATTTCATCCAAACCTTTGCAAGATAAAAAAATAGTTGAAATTTTTCAACTATTTTTGAAGGCATATTTTCCCTCTTTTTTAAATTTTTAAATTTTTCAAATGTGGCATTTTACGCACTAGTGAAAAAAAAAACGCACTTTACACACGGATGTCAGCAGTGAAAAAATTGGCTACTTTACAGCGGCTCAAGAGTGAAAAAAAAAAAAAACGAGCTTTAGAAGCATCTGTTGCAAAAAAGTATTTATATTATGTCATTTTTCGATGAAATTGATAATTAAAAAAAAAAAGTTGAATTTAATTTTGAGGAAATTTCAATAAATGTGGAAAATTTTCGAAATTCCGCCAGTACCGTTGAACACTCTTCACCTCATTTACACCGAGAATAAAAGCGCATAAAACCAGGATATATTTCGTCGTTTTTCTCCTGCGAAACAGCGTAGAATCCACACATACATACACACGGGGTGAGTGAAATAATTCAACGTGGAAACACTCATGTTTCCGTAATGTAATTAGAGCATGTGCTCGCCATGCAGAATGAGACTGTGGGAGGAGAGGCGGAGGATGATGGTCACGCGGCTTAGAAATTGCCGTGTTAATTAGAATACCTGGAACAAATGTGAAATGTAATTCGTAAATAAAATAATTTCACTGCTGCAGTGAACCTTCTGTGTATAGAGGCGTCCTTTCTTGGAGCATTTTGCTCTCCATCTTCTCGCTGCGACAGCTTTCGCCCACAATTTTCCGTCACATATATCAGCCGAGGACAGTAGTTAGAATCGTTGCCAGCTTGTTACCCCGCGTATATGCCTCGGTGTCCAACGCTGCACACGTGCGCGCTCGTGTTTATCCGGGAAAATAGCTAGCGACACGCTTGGTGCTTGCACGAGATATAATTCAAGCTCAATCAAGCTTTTCAGTGCGCTTAAGGACAATATTGAACGACACTGTGCATGGCGATGATATGTCGCGATGATAATGCCGGTTAATTAGTCGAAATACACAAAACATCACTGCAATGACTTTGTGTATTTACTCCGCGTGCGATGACTCACGCGCGAGGGATTCGTATCTCTGTCTAAGTGGAGGGCACTCGCGCGTCACGGCAACCAACGAGCGAGAAAAGCGCAAATTTGTACTAATATTCTTGCTAATTCAACCGCTGCCTCTTCTTCATCCCCGACGGAAATTCCCTCGGGCCTAATAAACCAGAGGTTATTTATTAGTCTTCTGCGCGCGCTGCGTCACGATACTTGGCACTCACTAAACCGCGTTGCACGCATCCCTCTATATCATCATCCAAGTCGCGAATGTCGTCGCGTTATATTTGTTGGTCGAAAAATTTTTTGGTATATATGGAAACAAAATTTTTTTTTTTTTTCGTTCATTTCATGTATTCTCATTCTTCATGCCAAATGCGAGACTCGCGAAAAATAGCTTTTGACGTGAAAAAAACTTGTCAAAAAAATACCATGAAATTTTTTTTTAATGTATAGAGTACACTCTACGTTACTAATGGACGCGAACACATTTTTTTTTTTCGAATAACAGTATTTTATATTATTATTAACAAATAATCATGAACTTCCAACAAAATAGAAGTTCATTTTTTAATATGTTTGTTTAAGGTGGCTCGAAAAAATTAACTATTTTCATTTTTTGAACATCGCATCGAAAAATCATAGTTTATTTTGTTTCAAGAGTTCTAACAATAAATTTAACGAATACAAACATTTTTAGAGGCCACTTATGATTTGTTTAAATTTTCAAAAATGATGAAAATGTGATTGTGAAAAAAATTTTTTTTTTCTATTTCAATTCAAAATATTAATTTTAGGGGTTGCTTATATGAATTTAAAAAGTTTTTATGTACATTAATTTTCAAGGTTTCAAACGATCTGTAAAGAATAATACTAAGATTTTATTTTGATTGTGATTTAAATATATCATGAGATAAAAAATGTCAACAGTCACAAAAAATGGTGTGACAAATGAAAAAAAAAAATTTTTTTTACAATCATATCTTAAAACCATTTTGTCAAATTTAAAAATTAGTGAGCGACTTTTGAAAATATTCGTTTTAGGCTGATTTTTTTACACTGCTCTCAAACCATGATAATTTTTTATACGAAATCTAAAAAATTAAAAAAGTCGATTTTTTGGGTCAATCCCAATGTTTATCTAAATGAATTTTAATATTTTTTTTTATTGGAGAAAAAAAATTATTCATGGATGAAAAAACCATCTTCATTTTGATGGATTACAAAAAGTAAAAATTCTATAATTTTACCCTCTGTTTTTACAGAGCCGTGAGATTCGATAAAAAAAGTTTTTTTCATATAAATAAGTTTTTTGTCTAAATTATAAGTGAGTGATGTATATGACTTTGAACTTGGCAAACTCATAGGAGAGAGTCATTTGATTACTTCATCGATACATCACTTAATCAACGTCGGCAAAAGTTCGCACGGTGCTCGGAAAGATGAACGGTTTCTGCGATTGAAATTCTCGGAGCAAAGATTCTACCGTGCGCGGCTACCGAAGCAGTTGCACGCTAAGTTCCTAATGATAATACCCGCCAGCGATATTTTCTCATTTCCTCACCGATATTCTTATGTACAGCTGAGCAGTTATAACATTTTCGCCCGGCGGCAGCAGAGCTGTGTGCGAAGGTACGACTGTGAACGCGCAGTTGCGATGCACGCTCGTTAACATCATAACTGTGCGCGTCCCGAGTGTAATTTAGACCGTTGTAAAACCGCGAACGATGGGACAGCCAGGCACTTGCGCACGCGCATCGCCCAACTGACTTGCTAACGAGACATTTCGTTTTACAAAATCGCGAGCCACCGCGCGCAACGACGGTTGTAAATCTGCGTTGAACCGGATGTTAATAAATTCGTGAATACCCGCCATGTTATTAGCCATGAAAGTACTCGTGTCACTCGTGTGATTTAACTTTCTTCGTCTTTTCCTGCGTTAGTTCAACGAAAATTGGCGGGCAAACGATAAATCTAGTGCTTTTACCTCTCGTCGACAATGTCGAGGAAATATTAATCTATATATTCTCCTCAAAATAAAACAGCGAAAATTTAAATTTCAATCAGAGTACTTATCAAAATTTCCAGACTACCAAAAAAATTTTTACCTGATTCCCTGATAGGTTTTTTATTACTACAAAAAAACACGATTAGTATATAATAATATTTTAATATAATTTTTCGAGGTATCTAAAATGAATTTTAAAACATTTCGTTGAGATTTAAAAAATTTTCCATGTATTCTCTTGGTAAATATCGTCGTTTTAGTGATTTTTTGATTTTTTTAAATTCGTATTTTTCAAAATATCTCGAAAATAAATCAAAATATTAAAAAATGTTACTTCAAGTTTTTTATAGAGAATGAAATTTCCTATCATTTGACTCATAGAACATTTTTGCTTATCGTGCTTAGTTACCGAGTTATCGGCAAAAAACTAAAAAACAAACGTAAAAACATCGAAATTTCAAAGGGGCATGTATACTTTTTGAATTGATTCAACTAATAATGAAAATTAAAAAGCACAGAATAACGATTTTGTGCAAATATAACATGATATGCTATAGGAAATATAGGGGGAGGTAGAAGAATCAAGTAATTTTGAGGATTAAATTTAATATTAGTTGATCGAGAGGTAAGGAAAACTATTTGAGAATAACTTCAAGTGTGTTTAAGTGACTTTGTGCACCGTATGGTGCCACTGAGAAATATAGTTAATGTGCTTTGAACACACGGACTAGAGTATTCTGGGTGGAGGGATAGAAAATACAGGGTTCAAAGCTCACATTGGGTGGCTACGTCAAACAATCTCATTTGGCGCACTCCACCTCGCTGCCTCTGCGCCATCCCTTTGCTAAAATACCCCTCAACCCCATTGCTCTCTGTGTACGCTCGGTTTCGACCACCGTGAGAGAACTCTCTGGGGCCTTGAGGGTAGAAGTCGGATATCTAATTAGCGGGGGCTGATCGGTAATTACTACGATTAATCAATCCGTTTTCCATTTGTGCTCCCTGCAACTGATGCCAGGGCCAAAGTGAGATTGCAGTGACGATGGGGGTTATACAGAGAACGCGAGAAAAAGATCTACATGGTTATTTATTCTCACGACCCTTAAATACCTAGAAAAATTATTTTTTTCCATCACAAATTAATTATACTTTTTTCCACTAAATTAATCATTATTTCATTTAAACACACTACAGTCTAAAATTTTATTTCCACAATAAAAAAAATGTATTTATTATCATTTTTAATGTTTTTTCAATGTTCTAAAACGATGACTTAATTTTTATAATTAAAAAAAAGTACGTAAATGTGGGTAATGCTGAAAAAAAAAAAAATTATTTTCAATTGGTTTTCGATCTCGTATAAAATCTAATATAAAATGTTTGGTACAAATGTTTATAGAGGTATGTTAAAAAATTGAATATAGACCGGTTATACAGCAATTGGCGGTAGTTTATTGAATAAAAAGGGAAATTTAAAATTTTATTATACTGCAATATTGTATACATTAGAGTCCCAGCGAGGCTACTTTGGCTTCACATGGCAAATATTCCCACAGATCGCGTTTGCAGTCGATCCGATAATTTAAAGTGTTTATTTCGCCGAACAAGATAATAGACCACGGTTCGACTCGTTATCTCTTGGTGCATATTGCGCGAGGGCGTGCAATTTTTTCGTCGACAAAATTTGCATTGGAATTGCATGGGGAACAAGAGAGGAGAGAGAGTGGATACATTTTCTCATCCACTCGAGCCTCCCAGTTGTCCCGGGAATCAAATTAAGCCCGCTGCAGAGAGTGCACCTACGCGCTCCGCGTCTTTCGTTTTTAGTTTGTATGCGTGATCAGTAGCATTGCGAGATCGATCCGGTCAATATGCATATATACGTTTTCTCTCGCCGCGACGCCCTGATGGGCCCAACGCGTCTTTTTATTGCATTAAGCTCTGTATATCCACGCGTTTGCTCCGCTCCCTTCTTCTCTTTGTCCGTCTACAGTGTCGTATCAGTTCCTCGGCTCACTTTACGCTCGTTGAGTGTTGGCATTATCACTGGCGTAGGCAGCGACAAGTCCTCGTGCTTGGGGGCGACAAAAGACCACTGCAAACCTGCCGTTCAAACGAACACAAAAGCAATATAAGAGGAGATACGCTGTTTTTTGTTGTAAATATCTCGAAAATTACATAACAGTGTTTATAAAAATTCGACAGTCGATTTTCTTCAGCCCGCAAAAAAAAAATATTTTAAAAAAGAGTATATCGCGTAATACTCTGATTATCACTTGAATCTATGAAGAAAAAATATTTTTTACTTCTATGAACATTAAATTAAGAATTTTTTTTTTTTTTTTTTTTTTTTCAGTTTCTAGTAAAGTTATAAATGTATACATGATTTTAGGAAACAAATTTTGTTCTCTTTTCCGTCTGCTCTGCAGTAGTTTTCATGAAAATTTCACAAAACTTTATTCACTTCCTAGTAGGATTAGAGTTGAAATGAGTTGAAACTTCATATTTCGAATTTTCCATGTTGGTATATTAAAATTTCAAGAGAATTTATTAAAACTTTATAGATGACTATGAAAATTTGCTTGTAATTTCTTCTCTTTTATTTTGACAGTTGAAACAACAATAAAAGATGTAATTTCTACAAGAGATAATAATTAAAATGAACATTTTCCTAAAACAAAACAATAGAAAAATATACTTCAGGGAATTTTGTCAAATTGACTTCATTGGCGAACTAATGCAAGTAGCGTAGCAGCAAAAGAAGCGCGGATAGGGGGCATATGGAGGCTAAATCTCTTGATGCCATTAGCCCCTTACTTTGTAAATAGTTTTCGTCCTAAGAATAACAATCGTGTTGCCTTTATCCTGTCGATATAGGGGAGCTCCATAACCCTAACTTGTTTCTCTCGACTTTGCTCTAGGTATATACGTGCCAAAAGTTTTCTCAACAGCATATACACAGAGAGTAGACGAGCTGAACCCCCAGTCAATCATGATCGATCATCAGGGATTGTTTCTGACCCTCAAAATAAAAGGGTTCACCCTCTAATACACGCGATATTTATTTTGCTTTAGCGGATTATCACGTTTATTACTTTCCGGCATCAGGCATTAAGGGTTGTAAAGATCAAGCCTCTTGCTCTAATTCTCCACGAGTGTATGTGGGACGCGCGCGAAGGCGGCGCGAAAAAGCCGCACAATTGGTCACGGGAGAGGAGCAAAAAAAAACTCTCATTTTCCGGCGCTGCCGGGAAGATTGTTCGCTCAAAGGCAAAGTGATCTCGGACGCGCGCGCGCGCGGTATTGCGACGGAACGAACGACACTCGGCCTTGGTATCAGCGCTAAAGGGAGCTTTCCTTGATGGAACTGGGCCCAAGACCGAGGGACAATGCTTTCATCATTGCCGCTCTTTTATTCCGACCACATCGGAGCTTCTTTTATACTCTTTGTCGAGCCAAAGGATCTATTGTCGTCGGATGTAGGTCTCCCCTTGCACGGATATCAGTGTTATGCAAAAGGACGCCCAATCGTGGCGCTCAATCGTCTGCGACAGGTGGATGAACTGCAGCATTTGTGTGGTATAAATAAATGAAAATTCGGAGATTAATCGTGCGATGTTGAAGTGATATTTTTAGACCCGTTGGGATTTATCATTTTGTGTGTTTTGCCATCAGTATATAGTAGAGAGATAATTTATATATCGTTTTGCTCGAGATGAAGACATCTCTTGGCATTACCTCGCGCGATTGTCGGATGATTGTCCTTCGGGAAGCCCTGCGGGACGTTGCCAGATGTTTTGCTGCGACCCAATCAGCCGACCCCCGCAGCACCCACGACGATCAACCGTCAAGTAGTGGAGGTATATTCTGCATCCCCCTTTTGTTGTCCCACAACCAACACTCACGACCCACGAAAATACTATACTGCCACGCGCTTTTTGTTACTGGCATATGTGCGTTGATCATTTCCTGTCCTCGTTTCAATTTATTTTTTGATACTACTCCTCTCTTGCTCGCTCTTTTCATTTCCAGACGCAGATAATTACGCGGTGGAAATTGGCCGACAGAGTTTCCTTGTTTTTATCACTCAATTGTTACCCAGTACGAAAAAATTGAGGCTTTTTGAATCACTAAAAGGCTCGTGGAGTTTTTTGAATAATCTCTCTGCAGCGTTTACATTCTTTCCATCGAGCTTTTTGATAAAACTCGAGTCGTTAAACCATCGCGATTAGTCTTTCGAATTTTTTTCTGAACGACTTTAGTCTTTTAACTATCGCGCACTTCTTGAAGACTCGAGTCTCGTGTTGTCTTTCGGATTCGAACGTTGCACGTGCCTAAGCACGAGACGAACTCCAACTTTCCTCACATCAATAAAAAATTGTAATTTATGTGTAAAAAAAAATTGTTTTTAACATGAGAATCTTTGACATTTTGATGTTTGTGATTTAAGATGTATTAAAAGTATATAAAATAACTTAAACAGCATAAAATTAAATAATTAAAATAAATCTGATACTCCTGACAAATTTTTTCCGCCCATAAAAACACTCAACGAGCCAAAAAAAAAAAAAGAAACGGGGGAGAAAAAAATTCAAAAGTCTCGGTCCGGACAATGTTACGGCCTGCTCGAGTCTTGATGGCATTCGGAAGCTCGTTTGATGGCCCGTAGAGCCTTTATTGTCTCTAGGCACAGGCCGTTGTGTGACCACACATTCGATAACGACCATCTCGGCCAACGGAAATTGTTAAAAACCGCTCGAGCCTTCTTCTCTCTTCCCTTATTCAACTTTATGGTCCAGGATATTCGCAGTCTTTCCCTCGCGCCAAGAATAGTATGTGTACCTACCAGTATAACGCTTACGACGAGAGGGATAAAAAAGAGCCGTAACTAAGTTTTTATTGGGTAGTATATTACGAGCAATGCCGATAGCTTCCGTCTCGGCAGCGTCTAAGGTAAGCGGATAACAGTATATCTCGAGCTGATAGAAAAGGTCCACCTGCCGCGAACTCAATTCAACTGCTTTTTCGGCTTATCGCAAACTGTCTGAGGTATTTTTTTTTTGCAAAGCGTATACGAGAGTGCGACCAAATGACTCCAGACTACTTGCACAAGGGCGAAAACAATTTAGGCTAATTGGAATTTCAGTTTAATTGCTTTCTCTGCGACTTATTTCAAGTACACGAATTTTCCCGTGGCCTAAAACCCGCGCCATTTATAATTTCCCGGCTAAATTTCTCCACTCTGCGACCCACTTTTACCCCTTTCGATTATCTTTAAATTTTCAGTGAGAATTTGTTCTATCCTCTCTCACTTCCAATTTCCGTCCTGACAAAATCGCCTTCTTCAGAAATTCGAATCATTGCAAGGATATACGCTTCGACGGCTCACGGACTATCTGTCTTGGATATCCATCTATGAAAATGGGAGAAAAGTGAACTTGTGACGTAGATCGACCCCTCGACGATGAAATCGAATGATTCCGTGTGTATATCGTGAAGCATCCACCCCTGAAAACTCTGATGCCCAATGTTCCCTCGGGAACTTTGCATCGAATTCGCGAATCTGAAAAATATTCCCATACCAAGTGACTTCCCTCACGGGTACCCGTTTATAATAACACAATATCCGGGGATTTTCTTAAGTTGCATATTCAATGATTTCCTCGGAGACTTCGGTTTGAAACGCTCTCTCTAATATCGCGAGCAGGTTTCGAAATTGGAATATGGTTAAATGTATTAGAAAAAAGCTTGGATTTAATTTATTGATGTTATTTTATTTTAAATATATTATATCAATTATTTACAACTATAAAAGTGATTTTTTTTTAAGTAATCACTGCTTTTATTCATTGCATTTTCATCAATCTTTTTTTAGGATGTTACAAAACTAAGAATATCTTTGAAACTATTAGACTTGTGAAATTTTTGGACGAGAAGTTTGTTGTAGTTTTTGAAATTGTCTACAAAAATGGTATGATGCAAAAATGCTGTATTCTTGATCCTTTTCAAGATAATGGCAGGATTAAAAAAATTTATTATTATAGTTTTTGAGTTTTATGATTTTTAGAATGGAAAAATGTATATAGAGATAAATGATGCGATACATTTTTTTAAACAGTATAATATATGACCTTGTTAACGTGATAATAAAGTCAATTTCGTGACAAATGATCCAAGAGAATGTGTCGGAGTGAGTTCATTAAATTTGACAACGCATTCAATTGAGGTACAAGTGCGAAAACAGGAGGTCTTCGTGGGTGACACCGGAACTTCAATTCAACTCGTGATAAATATTGTTCTGGGTGTAAGTGAAGGCTTGAGGTAGACCCAAACATCGCTATACGAACCTCGTTGGGTCGCGGTGAGTGATGTCGGGGCGCACGCGCGCACGTCTGCCGTCAACAGCGACCTGCTCGGGCGCGAAGGAGAATGATGATGACATAATGACGTCGCAGTGGGCGAGCAATAGCTGACATCCGCCGCCAAATATTCTAAATCACGTCCTCGTTGCTCCTCATCGTCCGTTGCTCTGTTTACGAGGCCAGTCGGGCGCCCTGTCTGACCATGACTTACCATTTTCACTTTCGCAGTAGAAAAATTTCCACAACTCACGCGCGCACACGCCGGAAAGAGTTTCATCGACCTTAACGATCGACCGTCGTGTGGCGAACGAATTTACTCCCATTCCTTGGGGTATAAACACCCTCTCGCACTTGCACTACCCCCCGAGACTCTATGAAAAATGATGACGAGGCGTCTCCTAAAGACATTCCCGCGAGGGTGTTTCAGTTTTCGATCGGGAAAAAATATTTTTTTTATGCTCTCGCTGCACACCCTTGTTTTTTTAAAACTTTCTCATTTCCTGTCAGACTCTTGTGCACGTATTATCAACTGTACAACAAGACATGTACGAAAATTATTACAAATTGAGATTTTTTTATTTCAAATAAATTTTCTTGCTTATCTGAAGTCGGTAAAAAAATTTTTTTTCCACTTCATTGATTTTAAAAATGATTTTATGGTTTTTTTGAATATTAAACTCTGGGTTCAAATTACTGGAAATGTCAAGTAAGGATTGAAAATTATTATTTAAATGAAAAAAAATCAAGTTTTTTAATTTTTAATCTAGAAATTCAATTTTTTTTCTACTGTATTTGTGATAAAAAAATATTCATGACTGTGGATTTGGGTTAGAATTGTCCTGCAAGTTTATCTGAAGCCGTTGAATTGAGATTGAATATTTTTTAGCTGGGTTCCAAGACTTTGGCAGGACAATAACAGACATCACGTGAGCTTTATAGCCTGACAAATTGTTTCTTTTCAGGAATCATTCTGCCCTCTATTTTTCTTTCTGAATCTCCCGGTGTGACGAGTCTAATTCGATGGAATGTTTTCAGTCTGGACACTCGCTGAGCCCAGCATGTGACTCGTGCGCACGCGATTTAATTTTTTTTATTTCTCTTTGCGCGTAAAAAATTTGTCTCAGTGAGTGTGTACATCTTGTTTTTAATGCTGTATATATGGAGAGAGAAAAAAATCCTGAGGTACAATATAGGTGTATAAAAGCGGCAAGACGTCGATTAGTTTTAATAAATTTATCCTCACCCTCTCTCCTCATAGACCACTCAATTTTCGCTGACCCAGGAAGAGCGTTGCCGGGAGTAAAACTTCCGCCAATAATTACCTGCGATAAGAAAAGTTTTTCGGGCGCGGACGAAAGTTGTTACTTGAATCATCCCCACTCTCGCGTTTATTCTTGCACGCGAGGCACGAAGTTTAACGAACAAGTTCGAGCGAGAGTAGGAACAATGCGCCGTCGATAAAAAAAAAAAAAGAAAAAGAAAAAAAAAAAAAACTTTCGTCGAGAAATTTGCGCGGCAGAGCAGCAGAGAAAACACTGCGATAGAACGAGAGAAAGCGAGGTAACAGTGGTATATAATACCCTCTCAGAGTTGTCGTCTCCCCCATTTTCATTTCCCGTTGCTATAGTTCATTAAAAAGGTGTTTCAGGGGCAATTCCGTGAGCTATTAGGTAGCCTCTATCACCCCCGCGGGGGCCATTTCTACCCCGGAGCGCCGGGACTACGGATTCAGCACGAGCATTACGGCAGTTACCAGACCGCCCATTCGCGAAAAATGCCTTCTAGAAGACCCGAGTAACTGTCTCTGTAATCGCTTCTTTTTTCCATCTTCTTCTTTCATTTTTCCTTTTATCTGTTTCTCATGTGCCCCCTGAACATTTTGCCGGATAAACGTCGCACGTCAGTGTGTCAAATTCGTGTCCTGCAAGGCAACGAGTTACTTCGATCAAATGAGATGGAAAACTCGGCAAAAATTCTTCAACCATCCAACTGAAAAATGACATATAAATATGTTGAAATTTTTTAAAAGAAATTCACAGCTTTTTCACAGCTTTACAATAGCCCAACAAAACTTTCAATGTAGAATGAAAAAATAGCATTTACTACCAAAGTAGATGAACCCTGTAATGGTCAGACAAGAGAAGTGTCTTTGAAAATACAAAAAAGCGACACATTTAACAATAATACTCAATAAACTGTCATGAAAAACATCATAAATAACCGGATAAATAAATGATGCTCATTATCGTCTCACATTAAGATCCCAAAAGTCATCTTAAAGCCCGACGACTTGATTTATTATACCTGAAAAAAATCATTGGTCTTGATAAAGCAATAAAGCCGGGTGGAAAAAAATATTTCCAAGATTTTGGAGGGCCTGGCGCTGTGATGCCTGGGGCCCTGAACTTATTATTTAGCAGTATTAAGCGAAAGAGCGAGCGAACGGAAGGATAATTATACGGTAGCTAGTGAACACGGCACTTGGGCTCTCATCTGCTAAATCGTAAAGTCGTTGGCCTGCTACTGGTCTTCCGTATAATACGTCCTGATCCCTCATAACGCAATAATGGTCAAGGAGGCACACGAAACGAGCTGCCATAACTTGGGTAACATGGTGCAAGCAACGATTAGCCAAATACACGACCATCAGTGAGTGTGATCGCACGCATGTGAAGGAAACTGATGGTGTCATTAAGTCAGAAATTCGTTGAACACTTGCAGAGTTATTAGACATAACGTGAAATTTTTTTTGCCAAAGTATTTGGTCTTTGTAAAGTCCTTCCGTATTGTTGCGAACTATTCCTGTCGCTTGTGATCTCGAGAAACAGCTGCACTATCTATCACCAACAATGATTCAGTGATCGTATAGCGTGTTTGCCAGGGTATCCGTTTATAGAGTGTAAACCGAGCCAGATCCACCGGCCACCAGTTTTGCCAAAGCTCTCTGTGATCTTGGCAGAGTATAGATGGACCAGTAGCTCTTTTATCCCTCACGGTCGAGGCTTTTCATCAGGCAAACGAACGTTTACACGACCGTGAATGCTTAGTCGTATCATTCTCGATTTCTCTCCTTCGTACGCTTGAAAACTGTAACAATCAAAATAGCTCATGCTAATACATCAAATCTTTTATTGCTCATTTACATCCCGAAATATCGTGCTGCAAAATCTGCTGCAAAATTGACGTTTTTACTCACGAAGAAAATCATATCCGTCATTAAATTCATTGCAGGTATAAATCTATTTAATATTCACATTTTTTTAATTGAAATGATCCATTGCAATATTGATTTATATGATATTGTAAGAAAATTTCATTTTTTTAATTATCAAATTGAAAATTATTAAGTGAACACCAATTTTAACTGATAAAACTTGAGTTATTGGGTAGAATTTTAAAAAATATTTGTAAAAAAATGGATTTAAAATTATTCAATTTGTTAATTCATGATAATGAATTAACTTAAGATATAAAATCGTTGATAATAAATTATAAATTGAAATAAAAGAAGTGAATTTAATTATAATAGTTCAATCTAAATTCACGATTCATTTGGGAAATCATTTGCTATTAACATCCGCATCATTAATTCATCCATACGATCGTAAAATGAATCAAAAAGACTATACTAAAAATAAAAACTATCTTTAAAAAACTTTGCAAAGTATATTTCAAAGTTTCTTTTTTAATATTTGATAATACATTTAAAAATATTCCCTCTTACAAGTTCAAATATTGATGGTTTTATCACGTTAACTGATATTTTAAAATACTTACAAATTCGTTAAACCAACGACGCTTCGTGCGGGACAAAGAGTCTCAAAGTTTTCTTCATGGTACTCTCACCATGGTAAAAGACCTCCAGCGAGAACTTGAAGAAGACTTTGTTGCCTGCATATACTTTTCTATTTGCACATGGAGGCGCCAAGGAATGGGAGTAATCTCTCGTGCTCGAGGGTGCTTGCGACGATCACGGTGAGAAAGCATCATAAATAACGTTCAACTTCGCCGTCGCGTCCCACGTGTTTCGTTTCAACTTGAGCATGCAGGTATCACGTGTGTTACCACCTTCTGCCATCCCCAACTCATATCGCGGAAAGAAATATGAATAAAAAATACCGCGACCAAGGGGGTCTTCGCAACTATAAATATCATTCTGACAGCTGGAGACAACGAAGGAGGTGAATATACACGTGTGCTCGCAGACTCCATATTCTGTTGCGAAAAATAATATCTAGTAAATTGTCGATTATATCGAGCGAGTGTGTCGTGTTCGAAGTAAACCGGAAATGTCAGGATGAGCCTCGTGAATGCCTGAGTATTAGCTTGAGCGAGTAAAGACAATGGCTGATTATCTATTCTCGTCTCTTTGCTCGTTGTAGAACCGTGTAAGGGAAGAGAAGACTCTTGTTCGACCGTGCTCGCGCTCTAGAGCTCGTAAGGACGTTGTATAAACATGCAGCGAGGCCAAGAGGGCGGACAAGAAGGATAAATAGACAGGTAGAGATCATGCAGACTTGCCGATGATTAGCTTTGAACGTCTGCTTGCTGCTTTGACTGATGCCAACGTCTGGAGAATACTTAAGAAGCTTTTGATGAACCTTGTTTTGTATTCATTCGAACCTTGCATTAGATTTATTAGACAGGTACGCTTAAAAGTATTTTAAATCTTGGTTTTTTTAAAAACAGATACAAGAAATCTTTTATTTATGAGCTAATTTCAATTTACGTCAATAACCGTATGACCGAAACCATTTGTTTACATGGTTTTTATAAACGAAAAAACAATTTGAAATCCGTTCTACTGTTATTCTTTCAGAATCTAAGAATAAAGTTAAAAATTCAGATTTTTTTAATTATACTTTCATCGTAAAACGAATGATTTTTAATTTTTATTCATGTATTGTTTTTTGGGTTACATTGTGGAAGTGAACAAGCGATAATTAAGTCTGATGGTTTCGCATTACGATAGATTACGTCAAAGTTCATAAACAATGAATACAGCATCCGTAAAGTAAAATAAAAAACATTAAACGTGGTATTTATAAATAGCGATATTCTTTGAAATTCTTTTAGAAACAAGGATTATATAATGAATTTTTTTCAAAGTTGCGGTATGTATTGTAACTGTTCGAGTGAACACGAAAAAAGGCACATCACCCCAAAGCTCTCCGGCTCGTTCTTCTCGTTGGTCCTTTGTCAACGAATTAGATTGCGTAATCCTATTTGGATACCTCCCCAGGGTTGACATTTACCGAAGCGTCTCGGCGGAGGAGTGCAGGGCAAAAAAGAGAGAATAAATATTGAATAGCGCGAGATAATTGGCCCTGATTGGTTGATTGGATGCGGATCGAGCGAAATTCGTTTTCCATATAATGCTTTGGATGCTTTGTTGGGTTCAACGAATTGGCCAGAACGCGAAAGGGGGTAACTGATATACGCAGCTATAGGAGCCCACTGGCATTGATGAACTTTACTTGTCTAACAACTCTTTCCAGTCGATAGACTGCGCCAATCGATTTCCATTCTTGGCTATCTGAATGTCGAGGATTCCACTCATGCACGATGGCTCGTGTTTCATAAGGATGTAAACTCTGTCATTACGTGCAAATACGGGCCCGCTTGCGGTTGTGGTACTATACACTTGTGCCTGTCTCTTCAGCCGATGGTTTTTTTAGCGTCTCGCGGTTTTACTCACGAGCGCAACGAGACTCTTTATGCTCGCTAAGTACCGCCCGACCGCATTGCAACCGTCAATGGCGAACGTGCCTTTCGCAACCGCGCTCTCTGTGTATATGATTGCAGAAGGTTTTCACGTATTTTTTCTTCCCCTTTTTTACACCGTGCATTTAAACGACTTTAACGTGCATTTAAATAGAATGCGATAATTGCGCCTCTGATGGCGGCATGTGATGCGCAATTTTAAGAGAGAGAGAGAGAGCCTAACGTTAAATTTGAAGAGATATTAATTTTCATCACGAGAAATAAAATTTCACGCAGCCAACATAACTCCACCACGTTATGGCTATCAAGCCTGAGATGCATGTAATCTTATTCCGGATATTTCGCCTGGCAATTTTTTTTCTCACTTTTTTTCGCGCGTCCATTCGCCATCAGGTCACGGCCCCCCACTCGATAAAGGCGAAAATTTCGCGAGATCATTCGTAAAATCGGGTGGCAAGCAGTGAATCAAGTTTTGTCCAGCAGGGGGTCCACCCTGTGGTATTGGACTCTTGAAAGGTATTGCTTGCTGTATGTATAGAGTGCCCGTCACACTGCGTTATTCGAAAGTCTCGAACACTCTTATATACAGGTGTACCATCAATAACCATTAGGTTCTGGCGCAATTATATTCACATTCGTTAGGGCGGCTGGCGAAAATCGCGTCGTTGGAAAAAACGTGCCACGGGCAGAGGCGAGAGCAATGCTAATTTACTCAACTTCAATAAATCCTGGTCGCGTTGTAATGGAGTATGTGTTGCAAATAATGTTTACGAGTGGATGCAGCAGTGCTTCTGCGTGGGCGAGAGTCTTTTTCTGCTGTCAAGGTCGTGGGACGATGCTTCAGACGTGTGAATCACTGCGCACAATGCATTTGTTGGTGAATCATAAAACTCATTGTTTGTCGCGGTGTGCGGAAAGGAATTTTATCTGATGGATTTTTCATGTCTATTGATGAATTTACCATCTCTCTTAGATTTAAAGCTTATTTATAAACACTGCGCAAGTACTGAAAGGTGATGCGTGTGTGCAATGACCGCGGGATGAAGATTCACCCGAGGTTTTGCCGGCGACAATCATCATCAGGGACGATTGACGATTGTATCTTATTCGAACTTGGAATGCGCGTATTTATCGCGCAGATTAATCCGGCGCTGTGTGTCCCTGATGTTGCTTACGGGATAGCGCGGGCGCTCATTGCCAGGGGGGAATTTTTTGTAAGAACTCGAACCTCGGCAACAGTAAGCATCGTTAATAAAGAATACCATAGCACGCATGCCTTCGGCGCGCTCGAGCATCTCGTTATTCGATATTAATAACAAGCAGGACCGGTCGAGAGCAGAGGGATCCAACAGATTCGAATCATTATAATGGCCTGATGCTACCGTCGCGGACACACATTCCAAACTGCTCAAAGAACCGAACCTCTCTGCGCGTCCTAGACCCAGGAATCCTCGTGACGGCCTCCGCCGTCTCCTTGCGCGACGACAAAAAAGTAAGGCAATACAAAGAACCACATAACCCTTTAAGCGAATTCTCATCGGCGTCTTCGTGGCCACTTCTGAGGCTTCGCTCTACGGCCTCCACGAGATGTTTCACATCGTTGCGCTGCACAATGATCCCCTCTTGTGTCCATCCACTCACGTATCTGAAAGGTGCTCGGGTCACATTCCATCGGGCATTATTTCCGCGCCATCACAAAGCCTCATCGCCCCCTCTGCTTCGTTAATAGTATTCATTGCGAGAATTCTTTACTCATCGAGACGTAACAGCGATTATAAGCAAGGTATACTGTGAGAGGAATTTATTTATTAGAAATAATAAATAAATATATAAAATCAAGTTTTAAGGGAGCATTGCGGGGCAAAGTCGCGATGGGGTACACCCACACTGCGCGCGTCCGCGACGGGGGGTCACGTGATTTGTGACACAGCGCTTGATATATTTTACGGTCAGTCCTCCTCCGTATCGCCGCCACTCTTCAGCGGCTACAAGCTCGTTTCGTCGGTGTTGGTGTTCATGTGCCAAAGCCCAGGGGGCCCCCCCGATCTGACCACATTGTGTGTGCCACATACGCGCGCGTTCAGTCGCGGCTTTACACGCGGGCTACATCGTATTTACATGATAAAGGAGTCGTATCGCCTTCTTCGTATATCTTTGAAGTAATCCCTCTTTCCTGCTGCTGCCCTGCTACACCCCCCAAGCATCCTAGTGTAAACAAGCCCGTTTGTAAATGAAAGCATGGAAATTCTCAGGTTTTCACTCTTTGTTGTTATTCAGAAGTGCTTGATCAATTATTTAAATGTGGGAAATTTTTTTTTCTTATTATTAATATCAATTTATATAATGCATGGTGAATATAAGAAAAATGCATTAACAGGCACTGTATATCGTGGTAATTTTCCGTTTATAATTCAGAAAATATTAGCGAAAATGGACTATATAGACGAGTGTAGAGCACGGCCTATTGTTTCGCATAGAAGGTGTGCAAAATCTTCTATCTAGAGGTGGTAAAAAAAAATTCTAAACATTTCGAATATGCTTCGTGAATTAACAAACCTTTGAAAGGAATTTTAAAATTCTCTAGAGCAAACAATCGATCAGAGACATTTTTTAGAAAATTCCTCAACCGAATTCTCAGCCAAAAATATGTCGAATAAATCTATTGTTTCGAGAATAAAGAAAAAGTATCCTCTGGTAAATATAATATTCAAAGGGATTTTTCCCTCTATATAGAGTTGGCGAAAAAAAAAAAATTCAAGCGCAATCCACCGCGCAATTGATAATAATCTGACGTATCCAGGCCCTTGGCAGGACTACCGGGGCATGGGCAGAGGTCATCGGAGAGGGCTGAAGCAAAAAATTGAAGGTATTATCGTGCGGTTGTCCCCGCGAGAGAAGGATGAGAGAGTGAGAGTGTTGGAAAGACAGGTTGGTCGCCGCGGGGATCTCTGTCGATATGCTATGGCGTGAAAAAACTCTGGGGGGAAAAATAAAAAAGAATCGAGGGGAGAATCGTGTATATGCACTTGCACATTTTGCCGTGGTGGTTTTTTTAATGCTTTCATGCCCACCGCGAGGAGCTATCGAGAATCTCGCGTCGTAAGTCTAGAACTTTATGTCCGCGCGGCTAACCTTCTCCTCCGCCATCACCCTAACTTACGATAGCCTCTCGCATGCCTCTTTCTCATGCTCTCTTCCTTTCGCACGCGGCTATAGTCGCGAAGTTGCGCCTGCTTGAGACGTCTACGTCGCAGCAGCGCAGCGCGGCTTATCTCTCTCCCAACGAAATTTTCTTTCAGGCATAAATTCCCGCTGCGGTTGGTCCTCGCGCGGTGTACGATTTCATCGACGCCTGCGTTCCATCTTCCTTGCTTATATTCTTATCTGTATTTATAAATACATGCACTTCTATATACGGGAATTCACTTCACTTGCTCCGTTACTCCGTATAACGACGGTGTGTATCTCGATAACGAGGCTGTTGCGCCGCATCTCACGGGACACTTTAACGCCCCGGCGATTTGCTTGCCTTGATTTAGCGACTACTACTTTGTATGCGTACAGCCAATAAACTTCCTTCAATAACTCGCTGGAATGCGCCTCTTTTCGCCCCCTATTTGCGCCCTTTACGTCCTGGCAAATGAAAATTTTTTCATTCATGTGAGATTGACAGCTTCGTGAGTGATTCTTAGACTGTTAAAACAGATATTTATTGGGTAAAAAAATTTTTGTATTAGATTTTCATCTGAATCATGTTTCTAAAGAATTTTTTTACCCAGTGATTTTCACATATCCGCGTGTATAGGCTTGACACGTCTGACCATATACGAATTTCGAGGACCTTTACTACTGATTGTCCAACTTTTACTTTTTTTACACTGAAAAAAAAAAAAAAATGTAAAACTATTTTATATTTTTATTTAAGTTGTTTTTAAAAAACAATTCAAAATAATTTTACTAATCATTTCGATTAATTTTGTTTTGAAAAAAAAAAAAACTTGATTATATTTAATTGAAGGGAATAATTGAAATTTCGAATGAAATAAAATGTAGATGCACGGATAATTGGGTATAAAATAAGAGACTCGTACAAAGCGTATAGGTCAAGACTGGTTGGTAATAATTTAGAAGCTCCATTCATCGGCACGCCGTCTCCCGGGAGGGCAACAATGCCAACGATATCGATATCTCAGCGGGCAGAAGAGGCGAGTCTACTCTCGTTCTCGGTGAACAGTTCGAGCCGGGCTAATGTATGTAATTGATCTATTGTGCGATGCATTAAGCCTCTCGGGTGAGCTGCGACGTGAGGGTTCGCGCCGAATGCAAATGGATTCTCTTATTAGCTTCTTGTATCAGATTAATTTAATGGAAATTCAATCCACCATTCATCCCGTTTCCCGTTTTGTACCTGCCTAAGAGATTTATAGCAAGCGCCGGATGGAGTGTAGCACTTTAAACTCGATTTTATAACCATCAGACGGCGATAGAGTCTGCGAGAATCCGCTGACAGCTCCACTTCTGGACGAAGCGAGGATACAAACCACTTCCGCACAGGGGCGAGTGTATAAGATATCGTCGGCACGTCACCTTGCATGACCGTCCTCGCCTCGTAAAAGACTTATGCTGCATTCAGTCGAATCACGCGGTTTACCGCAATCAAGTCGTTGACATATTTTGACTTTGCTCGTTAATTTCGTAATTTTACCCACTCGCAAGCAGAGAGACAACTTCCTCCTTTGCGGTTTGCAAATCAGTGGCCAACCATCAGGCAATTATCGGGGATTATACTCGTCTGCAAATCAACGCAATCATCGCCAGATGGGTATAATTGTCACAATTTCAACTGCATATACATATATATAGTCTTCACGGTCGTTCATTCAAATTAACAATCAAGTTTATTTCATGTGTTTTACTTCTGTATATTTTTATCACGTTTATTTTTAGATGTACAGTTATATTGCCGACTAATGACTTCTATATACCCCTGGAATTCCATTGCAAACATAATCAATATCATATCTTAACATTATGAATTTTTTTGGTTAATGGAGAAATATTGTTTTAAAAAAATTTATCAACTTTCTATCAGATTTTTGGAAACTATTGATTTTTACATGATCATGTTTATTTGCATTTATCTCGAAAATGCAAAGATTTATTAAATTTTTACAAAGAACATTTTTCAAAGCCATTTAAATTCTCTGTAAAAACGGTATCCTGTAAAAATTTTGTAATCCTAATGATTTTTGAAATATTCTAAATTATAGTTGAGTTGGTTGGATCGACCGTTTAAAAATGTTCAAATGAAAAGAATTATTTCTATGTATACTTCTAAACTAAGTTTACGGCATTGTCAATCTTGAATTCCAATAACTTATACAGTTATTTTAAGAATTACAGTTATCCCTGTAAGTAATTATTAGGATATTGAGGCGCCGTGACTGCACCCCGCTGGGTGAAAAATATACTTATACATGCGGAGGACTGTTTAATTATTTGCTCGAAGCGATTTCAATCTGATGGAGACGCGTCGAGTATAGAGGAAATATTAGAGAAGGCTCACATGAGCCTTGACCGATGACCTCGTCGAAAGGATCTCTAGCGGGACGTGTAGATAGGATATGGTGGCTCGATCAATCATATGGTGCGCAGAGGATATATTTAATGCGCCTACAACACCAACTGCGAATGGTGGCGAAGAAGCTGTACGATTATATATCTATCTGGTTGCGCGCGAGAGATATTAGAAGGGTCGCGTGCGTGCTGCACCTCTGAGAAAACTATTATACCCTTGATTATGATTGCATGACTGTGAAATTGCAGCTGGGCGAACGCGATGCTTCCGAGCGTAGGTACAAATGTTCGCATGACTTGGTGAGTTTCCAAACAATCGTATAACAAGCTTTCGGTGATGGTTCTGCGTGTGCGCGCCTTATGAGATATACGAGAAATCACGTGGTGTCTTCCCACGTCAGTCCAACTGACGGACAGCGCACCCGCTTGACAGGCGTAAAGACGGAAGGACAAGTGGATCTACAGACCGCTGGCTTGTGTTTTATTCAGGCTTGACGAACAATTACAAAACTACCTCGTTCTTCCTCCGACCCAGGCCATACATACTCTGTCGCACCAACTGGACACTAGCAGGATATACACGATAACTTGCCGCAGGATAATTATGGAATTACCCGTGCGTGTCTGCTTCCTTTTGTCCATTGCCTCTTCACTATATACTGTATAAATCCGGTGCTATCGAGACCATTTCAAGACTTTTTTTATGCCTAATTTTTTTATTTATATATCTTCTATTTCGTTTGTATGATCAAAGTTCTGTGACTGAGAATATTGTTCACTCTGGTCCATTACCTTTTCAACAAATC
Source organism: Macrocentrus cingulum (assembly GCA_002156465.1). NCBI lineage: Eukaryota > Metazoa > Arthropoda > Insecta > Hymenoptera > Braconidae > Macrocentrus > Macrocentrus cingulum. The sequence continues at coordinate 51,798 of MVJL01000803.1, read as the reverse complement.
GTCACGTTATCAACAAATTTGAATGAACGGCTCTGATTTACTGGTAAAATAGTCATACAAAAAATTTTTATCGATGAAAATATTGCTGTTAATGAACGAAATTTTTTGCTGAAGGATATAAAAATTTGTATATGACTAATTATCATGTTAAATCTAAAATAATTATTAACTGAATTTTTTCTATCTGAATTTTTTTGTATATTCGATGTGAAGAAAAAGTTCTTTATCTAGCTTCACTTTGATCGATGAGAGAGAGAATTTTGCGGAGGATAAAATTGAAGAATAGAGTTATAATTAAATATTTACGACATTTCTCGCTATGTGACACGTTTTCCGAGCTAATAAAGAGAGGCTAATACATAGCGAGAACTCGGTGGCTGTGTACCTAGACTCTCACATGGGCGGCGGGTCCACAAACTACCCTTGCACTTCCACTCACATCACATTCTTCTATTTCATTGTCGAGAAAACCAATTTCCTGGTACCTAAATTACGCGCGGGCGAAAAAGCTCTCTTGCCATCCTCCCACACGCTCTCCGCGCGCTGCCCACACTACCCCCCGCTGTAATATCGCAAGTTTCTACCTCGCGTCTAGCTACCTCTCACTGCCGAGGACGAAAGAGGCGCGCGCGAGCGCGGCAAAAACGTTAATTTGAAAACGTCACAGTTTAATTTAAAATTACGTATAAGTAGGGGGTTCACTTCTACTTTTTTCAGCTGTATATCTATCTACTATACGCCTAACCATTTTCCCAGGCCTTTTTTTCTCTATTTTTATCCCCTGATCACTGTAATAATAGCCGCGAGAAGAAGTGCGATTTTCTCTTACTTTTCCAGTTTTTTTTTTTTCGTCCTAATTCCGCCGGCAATTATCTGCACCGTGAGTGAAATTCCTCCAGCTATCTGAGATCCTCAACAAATCGTATAATTATTGAATAAAAAAATTTGCTAGTTTTTTTTTCGTTGAAATTTTTTTTATGTTCTTTTTTTCGATGAAATTCACAGAAATCATCAGGCGGATTTTAATTTCGGAAGTCAACATCGTTACTCACGATCTCCATCGTTGATAAAGTGAACGAGGTTGTGCATAATGTAAACCGCCGGGTCGTTTGTCTCTCAATGTTGTATCGTCTTTCCCCATCGACGTCGTTCAAACGCGTGTTACGCGCCCGATTACTCGTCCCGCTGAATTATTATTCTTGGTTGAATTTTTTCTACGAATAAATCTCCCTAAACGAGTATTTTCGTCTCATCAAACTACTGCGAGAAGCGATTTTATCTGCCTAAATCCCGGGAATAGTTGGATAAATATTTCCTGATAAGCGACCAACCCATATACTTCATTGCAAAATCTGAAAAAAAAAAAAAAATTCGAAATTTAATACCACTCGGAGAAGAAAAAAACTTTTTCTCATTTTTTTTTTAACTTTTAGACTATTTTTAACAATAACTAAAATTTCTAAAATGATAAATTTTTACTAAATAACCGCGTAAATAATTTTTTCTACTGTTTTTTTTTTTCTTTTAGAAAAAAATTTAATATCGTTGTGGAAAACTTTAGCACATTATTTTTGACACTGACAGAATTTTTTTAAGGTTTCAATCGTTAATTAAATAGTCGACTGTACACATGGGAGAGTATATATAGTGATGCGATAGCCAAAGCAAACATGTTCTTTATCCAAAGCTTGAGATCTCATCTCACTGGTGGCCCTCCAGGGTTATTCGCTTTGCAAACCAGTTTTCATATTTCTCAGAGGGTGCGATAAATTTGCGAAACACCGGGAAAGGTATACACATACTACATAACCCCTTGACGTATCTCTCTCTCTACCACGACGCGATCGGAATTCTTGCATGAAAAATTCACACAATCTTTTTTCCTCTCTTTTCCTTGAAAGATAACCATAAGAAAAAAAAAACCGCAACATAACAATACATTTCGAATGAAGCTATAATTTTCTTTCTCATCATTTTTGTTTCAGGTGAGTGACACAAATTTCCGGATGTTTTTTTCTTTCACGTGCAACTTTATATAGCCATGCAGAATATTGGTAAGCTCTGTTGTGATTTCATTCTCTTCCACATCATGAGTCGCGATTAAAGGCGGACAAATATATAAAAAAAAATGATTGGTATATAACTGTAGAGAAATTTATAAATCTATAGGGGAAAATAATCTTATACTCGTCTGTCGGCTTATAGAGAAATGAGAAATGAGAGAAAATCGTGTACGATGAAAAAAAAAAAAAACAGTTCTACAATCACCCGCGAAGAGTATCAAAATAAATCTTGCTCTTTCAATCTCAATTAAAAAAAAATTCTTATACAAAAATATAAATCAATTTTTTCCCCAAAAAAATATTTAAAACACACTGCAATTTTTTTTTATCGGAATAAAATTTTAAAAAAAGTAAATAACAATTTTTTTCATTAAAAAAAAAAATCAAATTTCGCGTGAAGAAAAATTTTTTTCCGGCCGTTTTGTGTGCACAATTTTTTTTTTCGTGTAAACCCAGTAAAAAATAAATAACAAGAATAATTGTTTTATCGAGGGAAAAAATAGTATTGCATGATGACAATACAAGAAAGGACTGTAGAATTATGAGGACAGTCAATATGATGACACAGCTTGCGGAAGTGATGGCGGAAATGACGCTCGGACTGCGACGATGCGTGGAAACAATATTCCACGGTGAACCGCGGCTAGCTAGGGCCAATATATCCACAATCATACAATGATCGTTTAATCGGCCGTGCATCAAACAATCGGCGAGAGTTGCATCTCCCTCTGGCTCATATATGAATGACTCTGGCCCGGTTGAATTCGCCTCGTCCGCGCTCGTCTTCCGTAGAGACAAATAGTTGGCGATACGCTTCCACGAGCGTTTGATTGCCCGTGCTATTATGACTGACGTTTTCGCGGTGTCCGTTGCCCGATGCTTCCACGACGAATGGGCCATGTACTCTTGCAGCAGCCAATATAACGCTAGTCGACGTGCATAAACCGAGACAAACTTCAACGGATTGCTATCTCTTCCGCAGTAATGAAGAACGACACGTCGATTCATCATTCTACTCGATCCTTTGTGCTTCGATTGACGAATTACCGCGAGGATCCGGCGCGGATTTGACAAACATGCTCTCTTTGAACAATGCGCTAAATTCAACTCTGTAATTTATTACTTGCAATCATTATAATACAATATTTTTCGAGTTATTCCATTCGTAAAAAATTTTTTTTTTTCCACTCGATTATTTATTTTCAACTATCTATACACATTCGAATATTATGATGATTATTATTTCCAACTATTTTCGGTTTTTTAACGTAAAAAAATAACGAATTTTTCGGTTGGAAATAATTTTAATTGTTGTGAAATTTTTTTTAATCAAATTTTGAAAGAGTTTTATATTTTGGCGGTATTTTGTGGTGTCAAAGTTGTGTATGGGCTAAAGAGTGTTGAAAAAAATCGTAAATGGATGCGCCCATGTACAAGGGATATGTCGATGTTGAAGAAATATGTGTATTCCACGGTCGCGCGCACTTGTGCGAGGTAAATGCGCGGTCGACAACGATGATTCAAAGATATTTATGGGGTGCGGATGGGAGGGCAGAATTACACTGGTTTCGATGCACGATTTTTCTCCTCTATACTCTGGCGCAATGGCCGAAGACGACGAGCATTCGACGGATCTTTGTAGCGCGCTCATGCACGCCGCTAAATCATCCTTCTTCACTGATATTCCTCAATTCTCCGAGCGGGAAATCACGCGCGATAAATCATCGCTGACGTAAATATAAACAAATCCCAGATGTGTCGGCAACACGCTTCTACGAGATGATAATAATAAAATAATCGCGGAAATTATTATTACATTGCGGCAGAAAACGCGTCATCGATATTTCATTTGAATTCTTTTTTTTTTTTTCGATTTTTCATTGTTTCAAATTTATATCGTATTATTTACCCTTCGTTTCAATCAGAATAATTATATTTATTGACACGTATATACGAATAATTTATAAAACTCTTATTTAATATCAATCACGATCTCGAAAAAATAAATAAATAATCAGTTAAAAAAATATTAACACAAGAAAAATAATTATTAAATAATTTTATGATATTTTAATAAATTAAAAAATATTGTAAAAATATGAAATAAAAATACAAATAAAAGTTTTGCGAGTTGGTATAATAACATGACTATAAAAATTTTGTTTAAGTAAAGTTTTAAAGTCAATAAGATTTGTGAAATGAATGAAAAATAAAATTGATCATTAAACGCGAATATTAGCACGCGATTAGGGCGGATAGAACGGATTTTAAGACTCATTATCCACGAGAGCAAAGGTACAGAGCTCGGAGAAATGGCAAGAAGTGAGGTAGACTTTCGAGGCTTCTTTTATCGACATTTTGATACAAAATGGCTGCTCGCGACAGGGAGTCGCCGCGTAATCTCTCTCGATTCAAATTAACACACGCAGTGCCCAACGGGCGGTCGCCGTACGGCGCGCTATATGAAAAGAGATAATATCGCCGTACATCTCTTCGACCTTTTTGCCTCTTCGTCTTGCTTTTAGAGAGGAATGCGCTCTCTTCATCGCATCATTTTATTCTATATTCTCCCATGTCTGTATATACACACTTCATCTTGACTCGTTTTCAACTGAACGAGTCTCTCTTATCCGCCAGTCGTTTTCTGGGCTCATTAAATTAGCCTCGACAGGCATCTCCACGGTTTCTCGATGAAAATCAAATTTACATAATCGAGAATCTTTGATGAATCTAGCGGTGAGAATGATAATCGATCTCTCCCAAAAAATTATAACTTTTTTCCTTCTCTCTATATATAACTGATTATTATAATTATTCAACATTAATTATGCATACGTGCACGCTCTTTGCTATAGTATAATATTATACGAGAAAGTGAGGGAGAAATGTATTTGAGGAATTAAAAAACTTTTAACTTGAGTCTGGTGCTGTAATTATTTATTTAATTATCAAGATAAGCTTCTCGTTATTTATGAGGCTTGGGGACTATTTCCACGGTTGCTTCTGTTCTATATCTTCACTCGTTCTTCTTCTCAACAATGGCAACAATGAAATTCTCATCCTACCACCCTGTTCACGTAATTATACACCCTTCAAATTTAAGCAAAAACTCGCCTACAAGACCCTGCACTTGTAATTTTACAAATAATAATTTTTTTACTATACATTTACTTTTATTTTTCCATCTTAAACTCTTGAAAAACTGAAATGTTTTTTTTTTTTTTTTAATGTTTGTTAATCTTGATATACAGAGTTTAAAAATTTATCGAATTTTTTTTCATACAACTAAAAATATTGTATCAAAGAGAAATTAATCATTTTTTTCCTCAAAAATAAAATAAATTAAACAAAGCATTCAATATGCAAAAAAAAAGTTCTTCTTCATTAAATAGAAAAATGAATATTTGAAGGCAAAAAATGAGGAGAAACAATATCAGGAAAAAAAGAATTTTTTCCGCACGACGAATATATGTCACCCCAGTGGGAAAATTTTAGTAATAAAAATTTCCGAGGGGGTGTAAAGCTGTCGATAAGCTCATTGGCCCCAAAATGTAATTTCGTCGTTGGTGAGAATAAGATGAGACCGCGCGAATCTTTATTCAGCGTAGAATAGAAACGAGAGAGAATCGTCATCGTACTAGGAGGGAAATATAACGCTGGAGAATCGCGTTGTGCGCGCCTCTGCTGGGGTTATATGGAAATGTTGGTCAAATATATCATTCGGGCTTGTCAGTGCAATTCTCTTATCTGCCTTGCGCCGCCTGCCGCTGCCCCCAAACCATCACGTGGGTTTCGAGGGAGCGTAGAGCGAGAAAGAGCTCGCGCAGGGGGTTGAATCGCCCGATAGAGGATCTGCAAACACAGTATATACATTCCACCCTCCGTCTTTCTCTCTCTCTCTCCACTTTCTTGGTCCAACACGATGACGAACTGCCGCCGGGTAAAATGGAGCGCGATACTCTGGAAAATACATGAATTGGAGCTTCGTTCCCTCAACACCTGTGTGCACATCTTCCATAAATTGCTTTGATCTTTTCATCGTGTGGAAAAAAAAAATTGTTTATGAATTTTTACATTTTTTAGTCTCAACTTGCAATAATATCCCAAGCATTATCAATAAATTATCCTATAAAAAAAATTGTAAAAAAAAATTTTTTCTATTTATATCAGATTTATCATTATATTATTTAATTATTTATGTTTTTTTCATTTGTAAATTTTTTAAAATTGAACAGTGTATGACTGAAGCCAAAAAAAAATCGTAAATGGAGAATTATCGTGCTGTTGTAAATCCGATTATCTTCGAAACGACACAATATACAAATTTTTCTCAAGAGATCTTTTTTATAGAGAATTTTATTGCCTAGAAAAAAGGTTCTTAATAAAATTTATCTAACTTGCATCCATATCAAGATATTAACAGGTAAAAAGGTCTCAATGTTTTTGGCAATACGCGTTTTTAGTTTTATTTTAATTTTTAGTACAAAAGAAATTTTTTTTTTTTCGGAACATTTTTGACTGATATAAATTTATAATAAAAATATCCCAGATTCCACCTACTGTCAAATTGATTAAAAAAATTACAAAAAAAAAAAGAAATCAAAGTCATATGACTGACACATTTCACTCTAATATTAAAAAAAAAAAAGAGGTTTCATCAAATTTTTTTGTCTGATCAAAAAAAGAGCAAAAAAACGATTTGAATGAAACAAAAAAAAATCAATCGAGTAAATAAATCTAGCCGACAATTTTCAGCAAGTAAAATGCCTCTCGGCACGTGCAGACGAGCAAAAAATTCCTCGAAGACGCGCATATACCCGGAATTATTTGGTCGAGTGATTATTTAGATATTTTTTCATATTCTTCAGACAAGGCAATCCACCCTCCGTGGCCGTGCAATTCTATTGCGCGTGATATACACTGTATAAAGTGTACCAGAGTCGGTATTTGCGGATGGAGAACGAGCCCCATCGACCGGCGGATAAACCGTGTCGACGGGCACGCGGGCGTGTCCATCAATCAGGGTTGAACGCGAGCGAGACGGTTTCTGTGCAATAAAAATACGATCGGGTATATCGGCGCACCCGAAAGTCTGTCGTCGCTGCGAGTTTTTCCCCTCCCGCGTGGCCCAGCCGTTTATTTTTCCCGCGGAATTTTTTATTTTCCTATATATATATAAACGCACCGAAAGCGCGTTTTTATTCATTTATTCGAAGCAGGCGAATGGAAAAATGAAGAAAATCGCATGTCGAAATGCTTCAGGATGACTTTTTCTTATCTGTTGATTTCTCATTCTCTTTTTTTTTTCATGTATACACTCACCAATCGCCCTGTAATTGCTTCTTTTAACTAAGATTCCCAGATTCAACTTTGTGCTGCTAGTCGTATATTTCACCCTCGGTTTTTGCCGACGTCGCTGCAGAGATAGAAAGGGCAAACAAAGCTAAAAAAAAAATCGCAGACTTTCCTGTCCACCCCGCACAAGGGGTGATCTGATATCTGCAGTGCGATTTTTAAATTGGTTCTTATAACTTTAAATACAGCCGGCGACTTTTCAGGGGTTATACCCCGAGAATCAAATCAAAATCATTTTAAAAGTTCCGTTTCTACTTTCATCTTTCCTCTCTGCCTGCTTATAGGTATATACATTTTTCCAGGTTTTCCTCACCTCTACACTCTGCTGATTCGACGCAAAAATTTTCCCCCCAGAAAGCCCCAAGCCACTCATTCTTGAATAAAAAAAAGCTCCACATCAAAATGAAGCGTCATCATTTTTTTTTTTTTAAATCAGAGATATCTTAAGAAATATGCACGATGAGAAAATATTTCATAGAACCTTTTTTGTAGATAATTTTCTTCTCTACAAAAAAAGTTTCCAGCAAAATTTTCATAAATCGCTTATTTTTCGAGATATTGTTAATATAAAAAAGTTTGTTTATGTCTCAGTTGGATATCTTGGATACTACAAAATTTTTGGCGTGCTTTTTTTTATTCCTACAGTGATTGTGATATATATATCGGGAAATCTCAAGTAATACTGAAATGCAATTAAGCGACATGAGGAATAATTTATCGACTATAGAATGTCGAGAAAAATATATACATGAAAAGCTTCTAAAATTGGATTCGAATTCGTTTGAGACCGTATATCGATTCCTTTTACTACACCACATACGGGGTGTGTAGAGGGCAGCAGGGGGTGAAATAAGAAGGGTGAGGACCTCCGGGTCGGTGCTTTTCCTGCGATGCAATCTTTGAAAGGAGAGCCGCGTCATTACGTCGTGCCAGTGGTTCACGGGTCATTGCCCTGCACCCTCCGGCCTCCTCCACCTCTCCGCGCTAAGGCCTTCATTCCCATCAGTGGCTTTCTCGGTGAATCGCCACTGTACACACACTCTCCTTCATCTATTCCACCTAAAACTCCCATCTACTGCCTTAAAATACCATCAAATGAGTCAACAACCCTCTAAAAAAATACTAGGAATTGATTCCGCCCTAAAAAGTGCTTCCAAAATTTCTTTATCCACTGTAACAAGTAACTACAAGCATTAATTGACTGTGTAAATATATTTTATACCATTATAACGTTATAAAATATGAAAAAAAAATTATTGAAATATATTTTGATTATTTTTGACAAGGAAAAAAATTGTTTTCTGTGGTAGGTTGGTTTTTTTTAGAGTTTTTTCCGTTTGTGGGACGAAAAGTGATATTGAAATTGAGGGTTGGGGGTATCATAAAAATGGAGGAAGGTGGTGGGAAGCCAGTTGGACCATGAGACGCTTGGGTAAAGCGATCGTTCCGCGCTTTTGCTTCTGGACAGCCCGTTGCGCACCTACGCACGGCGCTCCTCGTGCCATCGAGCCACCTCGCTTAGTCTTTTCCGAGGCATAACACCGAGTCATCCGCGAGGGGCGAGAGGGTTGCCATTGTGCGGCGCAGTGAAACGATCCGTTCCGCCTCGGCCACGCGCGAGAGCTTTTATTTTCGATAATGAAGCCAAGGCATATCCGTTCTCTCTGCGTTTCTGGGTGGCGGCATTGCCTCCGCTAACAAGGTCCACTTGGGTGGCGAGTATCCCGGCAAAATGTATATATATGGGGTACACCACCATCATCTCAACGAGAGGTTTGCCAAGGGTAATATTACTCGAGTGTTATATGGCCTGAACTGAGCTCGAAAATGCGTAGTTGCTCTTTTCTACTGTGTCAATCTTCAATAGTCCTTCTCTGATAATAATATAACGAAAAACATTTTTTTTTTAGTGAGAAAAAGGGTTCGCAAACGTTAATAAGATCATTTTTAGATAGAGTATTTTTTTTTTCAACCGTCAAATAGACTTTTTTTCATGAATTTTTTGATAAAACTAGATCAAACGCATGCGCTAGCGCTCGCGCCTATGTGGTAAAACTGCAATTTCAAATTTTTCATTATTTTTGATTAATAATAATTGCTTAGAAATAAAAAGAATAATTTGTTATGTACAAAAAAATTTTGTAAAAAGAATTTCTGTTTAAAAAATCCGAAAAATATGGTTAGCAACGTAAGAAGACGAATTAAATTTTAAAAAATGAGTAAACTGACTAGTATAATGTTTGTAAAAATTAAAAATTTATCAGGAAAGCTTTTGCGAGTGGAAGAATGACAATTAGAATAAAGTGGAGGAGTATAAGCAAAGTGGAGAACAGCGTGTGCTGTAGTCTGAACGGCCGGGGCGAGAGATATAATATGAACAGGGTTTCTCAGGGAATCCCCCGATGCTGCTAGCACCTCCGAAGCTGGTGATAGCGACGATGTAATAATACCGAATGACGCGGCGTGCCTCCGCGAGGGCGAGAGCCAGACGACGCCCCCTCAGACGCTCGTAAACATTTCGTAAATTTGCTCCACAGGTGTGCCATCGCGACTACTAAGCCGTCCACGCCCGACCAAACTCGTCTATTTACCCGGGGTTATTGCTATCCGAAACTACCTGATCGACGCTATCGCATCGCACTTGCTAGATGTGAATTTGAGTGAGACAAAAGCGCACTTGATTGCCGGCAGTTGATAAAATTCGGGGATATAACCGGCTAGATATAACCAATATGGCGGTGATGAAGCTCAAGAAATTGATAAGTTTTTCAACCCTCATCACAACGGATCACAACCACGAAAAAGATGAAAAAGGTTTTTGTCTCACTTTCGTTCTGTAGTGTCGCAATCTACTTTACCGATTTCAAATTCTAGTATGGCCAGGTGGGCGCCTGGAAAAAAAAATTGATGATTGATTTTGGTTATTTCAATATAATTGCTAAAATTCAAATAATTAAACCTTGATAGTTCTGACTTGCGGATCAGAGAATATCAGAGGATCCATATGGCAATGAATTCTCTATTAAAAAATGCTTAGCTAGTTGACATACAAGTCGATATAGTGTATGAATTTATATTTCCCGCCAGCTTTTTTGTTTGCTGTAAAGTTGGCTGGACAATTGTAAAAGGCCTTCATCAGGGTAACACGATAAAACCACACAGACATGATGTACACACATACTTACAAATGTAATGTACGTGCTACACGCCAGCCACACAGCTGATCTATCAAGGTTTTGACGTACAAATTTTCTGAGGTGATACTGTGTCAAGTTGATAAAATATCTAAAAGACTAATCAATCACCGCGAGGATAAGCAGCCTCAACGATGGTGCCTCGTTGCCAAACACACGAAATCCATCAGGTAAAACCCCGATTCAGTCTATTGATGTTCATCGACCGGATGCTGATAAAAGTCAAAATATTATCTAAAATTCAGAAGCAGTCTAAATTTAATTTTTTGAAGGATAAGAATCAAGATGCCATAGAATTACTTAAAACATCTAACGGAAACTCATGCCCATCATCCGTTGAATCAGATCAAGTTGTCGAATTAATATCTGAATGCAGTGCCGAAGAAAACCTTAACAATGGACAGCTACAAGTAAATGAGCAAGAGATGAACGGCTGGCCAGACAACGAAAGTGAAAATTGGGACACGATGTTTCCACCAGAGCAGATGTATCACCAAATACCGGAAGAGGAGTTGCCACACTACATGATGGGTTTCCCAAATCCACCAGGGGAAAATCGTTGCTGGCTCAATGCTACATTGCATACGCTATTTGTCCTGCCACTCGTTGATTGTCTCGATCAATTTACCTCTGCTCAGTGGTCAAAGCTCACAAAACTGCTAATTGCCGTGCAAGAGTTCTGGAGGAAGGGTCCAGCAGAGCGTGAGAAGACCTACAACGTGGTAAAAAAATTTAAAGAGGAATTGGCAGTGCTCGATGAGTCCTATCGATCACAACAGCAACAGGATGTCTCAGAATTTTTGATGATATTCCTCAACTATGTTAAATCTGAGTGTGAAAATTTTACAACACCCGTAGAATCACCAACAAAATTGTCTGATGCATCAGAATTTAATTCACGAATACTCAGTCCAACTACACGATCGCCACTTGTGTGTTTATCACCGTCAAAAGCGATAGAAAACACGAGTGACTCAAATTTCAAAGCAAGTCCAATCGACAATCCAATTAATCAGTTTTTCCTGCTACACATGAAGGAGAATTATGACTGCCTGGCGTGCCACGAGCATCGTGAGAGGGATATTGACAATCTTATGCTCTATGTGGACTTGCCTAACGAGGACACGGGCACAATTGACATGTCACAGGCTATAAAGAAGACCTTGGAGCCCGAGGAGCGCAGTTTGGCGTGCAGTAAGTGTAAGCACACCAAACACTCCGTATCCACGACCTTCAAGGGCAGTCCCAGCGTCCTGATCGTTCAAATCAATCGGTACGCCATGACGAGCAGTGGCCTGCTCGAAAAAGTCAACACGCCCGTGAGTGTGCCAGAAGAGCTGGTGATTGAGAACAAGGAGGACATCGAGTCGCCTCACAGGTTTGAGCCTGTCAGTCTGATCTCTCATGTCGGCACTGACATGGACTGTGGACACTACACGAGCTATGTACAGCACAAAAATCAGTGGTTCCACTACAATGACATGGACGTGACAGCGATGCAGAGACAAGAGGCTCTCACTGCCGCTGAGACTACAGTTTACCTTGTGTTTTTCGTCAATGTTATATCGTAAAGAGAATATTTATATTACGAAACGTTTTCTGAAACGTTCGAATGTTTATCGATATTGTATTTACGAGAAACATAATAAATCACATTTTATTATCAATGGTTTAAATGATTTTTTGTTGTATATTTTACGATGGATATAGTATATTTGTACCTAAAAGACTTTAATACAAATTTTATTAACTATAAAAAATAGCTATTGTATACTTATATCGATTACTCGAGAAATTAAATTGATTATTATTTAGTATTGAAATAATCTTATCTAAATTCGTCTAATCGTTAACTTGATCATAAATTTTAATTAATATCTTATTTAATTTTACATGCAGGGCAAAGTGTTAGGTTATTATTTATTTTTATCATTATGTAGTTATCGATGAACGGTAAATATAATTTATGTTTCAGTTTTAAAAAAGCCGCCATTTCGTAGACTACATTCAAATTCTCATACAAGAGTGCTTGAGTGTGTCAAAATTCTATTAACAATTGGTGAGAGATAATAGGGCTTATTTAATATAAAAGCTGTAAAACATGAAGTAAAAAAAAAGAATTACGGATAATTCTTTAAATGAATTAAGAACACATAAAAATAAAAATTATAGACGCGTTGTTGATAAGTATGTTTTCCCCTAGAAAGAATAGCCATTTTGAGATAGAGAGAATACAACATTCGTTTATGCGCAGTAATGACTGCGCGGTGGCTAAACGAATCCTCTGTCGCCCCGCCCCCTCTATTGCCTCTGTCGCGGTAAAAATTTTCCAGTCGACCAAAAAGTTTATATAGTATTAAAAAAGTTAATACATATTTCAATAACGAGTATTATTACAATTTTCTCATAAGTATGTGCTTATAATTGTGCTAAAATTAGTCTTGGTTAGATTATAATGAGGATGAAACGTAATTGTTTGTAAGAGTAAAGAGTACGGTCGACTGCATTGTTGTCTACGAAATTGAGGTTAAATCGAAGTACAGGCCTTTCCGCGAAAAGCTTCTATCGCGACACTTTTGCTTTGTGTGTGGCAGAAAATTTACATAAGCATTTGCCCTCCAAAGTCGAAGTATGTAAATCATAGTGGTACTGATCATGAGTATTCTAAATACTGAAAGAGCAGGGTCCCAGTGCATCAGTGTACGTAACCTATCAGGTATGTCAACACAGGAAACAAAAATTTGTTTGCATAATTTAACGTGTGCTTGTAACTTGCGTGTGTGGTGAAATTTCAGCGACCGGAAGATGTATTACGTGCAATCGAGGCGGTAAATAACATCACTGTTGATAGTCGGATGGTAAAAACATCACTTGGAACCACTATTGTTCACACTTTATGTGCAATCACGTTTGTCACAAGCTTGATTGCATGTATCTGCATGATTTGGGCGATCAGGAAGCCTCATTCACCCAGGAGGAGATGCACCAAGGCAAATACTAGGATTATGAACGCAAACTCGTTGGATATCTTCGATATATTAGCAAACTCGTCGGATTATGAACGCAGTCATTGCACGCTCACACGTCAACATAACCAACAACGACAGTATCAACTAGAAGGTAAACGTCATTTCACGCGAATGATATTTTACTCTCTGTAAAATTTCTTTTTTTTCTCTTTCTCTCATCTAAAAAACCTACGATTTCGTCACCAGTAGGTAGTAATGCAGTTCGAGAAAATGGTGCAACACTGGCTCAACTAAAGAAATCGTGGCCGTCGTGACAGCCCGGTCAGGCAAACAGTGCTTCAGCGCCGTTGAAAGATCCATCGCCAACGCAAAATCACGCACCGTCAAGTAAAAGAGTCAACTGTATCTAATCAGTCAGCAACGTCGACGAATAATTCATTGCAAAATAACAACAACAAAGGCGAAGGCAAGATTGAATGAGGACTTGATTCATTTCATGAGACATAAGAAGCCCTTGCCGAGCTTATAGAGATTGAAATACAGTTGCATCAACAGCGACTCTATCAGCAGTAACAGCAACAGCATCAACATCAACAGCAGCAGAAGCAGCAGCAGCTACATCGGCAAGAACTCGAATCGAGAGAAACTCAGTAGATAACAGCATCAACGATTTACACTAAATACTTGTCTTTAGCATTTTTCACAGATAGTACAAAACACGCTTTAATTTTAAATATTAACTTTTTGAATATTCAACAACAGGTATAAACAAGTGTGCGAGTGAGTCGGTGCACTGTTTGAAAGACGAGTGCGATATGACTTCGCAGTTACGACCAAACTCAATTCTAAATTTTCTAAATCTATATGACTCGTGAGACTATCTCTTGTGTCAATGAGTGAGCACGTAACGCGAACAATTATGATCAATACAAATGCGTTAAAGCGTCGAAGACACCTCTACTCAAATTACTGTTTAGATTAATTCATGCTAAATATTAATTGTATAATTACGACTGTACAGACGGCTGTGACCGTCGCCATTTCCAGCGCGTTCTCGCCTTCGGATTCGTGAGACTGGTGTTCGGCCCGGAGATTGCTCATTCCCATCGACCCTAACCTCTATTCCTCGATGAGGGCCTACTGAGTGTCGTATAGATGCAGAAAACTTGCACCTAGCTCACCGAAAAAATCCCTTGACAAGTAGTACAATATAAGTAGAGGCTAGGCCGCGAGTCGCCGCAGACAGGGTCCAACGCAATCCGATGTTCCGCCAATATTACAAATTTTCCGACCCTCTACACCAATGTGCCTATAATCCAGAGGAGTGATGGAGAGCCTTCGTGCTACTGGCTTCCGGTGTGTGCTTCTTTGATAATCTCGATTGCCTCGCCACCTGCTGCAGTCGCGTTCTCACTTCTTCCTCTCTGGCGCTGATGAAAAAACCATGATACATCGAGGCACGGAGAGGGCTTGATGGCAGATAAATTCGCGCGCCGAGGCTAATGGTAATTTCATGCGCCGGGCCACCAAGTAATTAGAACTTGGACGTGTGTAAGGTGTATTATGTACAGGTACTCGCTCGGGTCAAGTCTCAAGACAAATCACCGGATGGTTAGGGCTATCGCCGTATCATTCCCGAATTTTTCTCCGCCCAATTCCGTCTCCATTTGCGTGATTTAACTGCCAGAAATTTTTTTTATCAAGTATAAAATTTTAAAATGCCTGACAATTTTTTCCCATCACAGTTTTCCATTTATTTGCCTAGCTAGTTTTTAAGGAGTTTCCAATGATCGGAAAAATCGAAACCAGTGAAAAAAATCAAACTGATAGTCTAGTTTAAACAATTGTTGCATTGAATTTTTTTGTTTACTTGAAGTTTGATTTTGTCTATTTAATAGATGCTTGAAAATCCGAATTTTTCATCTGATAGAAGTTATAAAAATAATATTTTAAGTGAATTTAATATAATAAAATCATGAGATTAAATTAAGAAAATAATTTTGATATGCACAGGGAATTTTGGCGGGTGCGCCAGAGCCACTCGACGAGGGGAATGCCTAATAGTAACAGGGTGGAAAGAGCTAGAAAGTCAAAACTCCTGTTACAACTACCCATAAACCCACTGAGGACCATCCATCCATCCGCATTCCCTCGCGGGCTCTATTAGCAAAGTGTGATGGAGTTTTGCGAGCCCGATTACACTCGAATGGGTATTACCCCACCTCCTCAAAAAGTCTATGGGGTCCAACCCTTTCGCACCACGCTTTTATCCCGCTGCCGAGCCCATTGCTAAAATGTATATGAACTCATCTCCGCATAATATCACGTCCGATAACCGAAGAACAATATGACAGGTTGAAAATTACTTTGCCAACGATGAAATTATAGCCAAGGGGTGCTGTAATGCGTCAAAAATCTCTCATTAATTACACGCACAAATTATAATCCATTTTTTAACAAGAAAAACAATGCTTACCACCCTATAACACTCTACTAAAAATGTACCAACAGTATTTAACAAGTTTTTCATCATCAAAATCAACTTTAATAACATGCTTAAATATTTTCACATTCAAAATAAAGCTCAAAAATTTTCTTCCACAATCCTACTCAAACTAAAAATGAATTTTCAATGTTAAACAACAAATTGAATAAAATTATTTTATGAAAAATAAATTTAAAAATGTAATTAAAAGTTTTTCATCACGAAAATCAACTAGATTAAAAATTTTGGAATATTTCAAAATGAAAAATAATGAGGGAAAAAAAATTAACTTCAAAAGCTTTTACAATTTTTTGTCATTATACTGATTTTTTAAAATGATTTTGAAATCAGATTTTTTATGAGAAAACAAACAGTGATAGTGTTTGCTTTAAGCTTGGACGCAATATTTGAGCAAATCCAGGATTGAGCTTGCAGTGTTCGCGAGATCTTGCGTAAAAATATACAAAAGCCGGGCGAGGGTGTCTGACAATCATGCAAGGGCGACTGGACGCGCTCACGCGTTATTTAGCGACAATGTGTCGTGCATAGAAACGACCCTAAAACAGCCAATAAACGGCGTTAGGGGTTGGCCAAAGTCGGCCAGGCCAATTTTGTCAGATTTCAGGAAATTGTTGGCAAATATACGACACAAACACGCGAATGGAATCAACAAGCAAAAGGGAAAAGACGCATTTCATCTAACGAAAAATATCTGTATGAAATTACCACGTCACCTGATGGTCTGCCTGCACAACGTGAAAACCCCTCGTGTCCCAAAAGTCCTCCATTAACCTTCTACGTGCTGCGGCGCTTAAATGTTCCCCTTTATGCCGAGATAATGAAAATTACAAATAGCCCTCGACGGTGACTGCGATGTGCGCGCACGAGTTTCCAACATTTCGACAGTCATCCCCATTTCCCACGTGGACAATGGGGTGTAGTGGGTGTTTAGGCACAACGGGGTGGCCGTGTGTTGAGGGCGAGAATTTTTTTTTTCTTTCTATACGCGTGTTATTTGTTGATGATTTGTCTGTTTACGTTGATGGTGTGAATGAGAAAGTGTGATTAATCGCTTTTCAAGGGAGAAGCATTCTTTGAGATTCGCATCCTCGAACCCGCGCGCGAGGGCGAACTCGACTGATCCACGACTAATCATCTTTTTCCCCCCTCCGTCCCCATATCTCTCTTGCTACCGCACTGCAACAATGCAGCCACCCTTATTTTCCTCGCGCCCGAGGCTCCACACGCGCTCTCTGGCGAAATTAGTTTTCCAGATAATCATCGTCACGGTATTGTGTTACCTTCGTAGAGGTATATAGTATCCAGGCACACGCTGTTGTTTCGTATATACATGAATGCCAGCTCAACGCGTTCGTGTCGCACACACGCGTCTTCTCCCATTATTTGTCAGGAAATATGCGTAATTTTCAGATGATGCAAAATTTGTTCTGCTCTGAAATAAATGCAGTGTTTATTAATCTCTATTTAACAAAACTTTTAGATTTTTATAATTTTTATTTTGATTGTATAGAGAATTTGAGTAAAATTTGAGTGAATAAATTGATCACTTTTTGTGACAATCAAATTGAAATCGGTGGATTTATTTATTTACTTATTTTATTTTGTGAGGTATTTTACATCACGAAAAAATTAAGTATCAAAAAGATCGCTCGAAAACAAGGAAATCAATGTGTATTTGAAATCTTTCGAAATTCATAGGTGACCCCTAAAATTAATATTTTGAACTGACACTTCGTAAAATTTATTTAAATTAAATTTGATAGAATTCACTATAGCAAAGACAGAAAAAAACGAAAATGCCACCCTAAATGAACGTATGCTTAAATTAAAATTGTGTATTGCTGCAGACAGAAAAAAAAATTCATTAAAATATACCAAAGTCTATTTTTATACGTTTTTCAATGTTAAAAAAAAATTTTATGCAAAATATTATCCTTTAAGCAATTTTTAAAAAATTTTCAACGTATAGAACATGTATCTACTGCCGTTGAACGCGCTACCCCCTCTATTTCACGAATAGAAGAAGCATTTCCGTAGATGTATATTATTTGTAGATCAATTACAAAGTAGTAAAAAAAGTTGTTGAATTAAAAAAAAATTTTTTTCTGTAACTTTGCAGTAAGTTGATTTTTTAAAACTCTAAAAAAATTTTAAAATATTAATAAATGACGTATGAATAAATGAGTAACTGCGGTGGTTGTTTTTCTTTGGAAATTTTAAAAATTTTGATGGTTTTATTGATGATTGAAGCCCAAAGCAAGACGCTGATCCACGCGATCCTATACCGAGACGAAGCAAAAGAAAAAAAAAGTAATACTGGAGATGAGACACAGCACGACATGGGGTTTTCATCCCCCAAGTCGGGGGTTCAGTGGGCCGGCGGTGATTAATGTTGCCGAACAAATTGTCTAGAAAAACATGTCGCTCCCTGTCGGACGCTCGCACGCACGCTGCACCCTTTATCTCGCCGGGTCGTGCACCCTTATTTTCCCTGGAGCGGTGCGGAGGCTGCAAAAGCAACCCCTGCACACAATCCGATGCTTCCAACACACATTGCCACCAAAAAGCCCCGTGTACACGCATCCACATACATACATTACGGGGATGATGTTCGAGTAATCCGATTTACTTCGACTTCGCTATCAACGCTGTGGCCTTACCCACTCGGACAATTATACGGCGGCTTTCTGTGCAGTGCTGTACGCGGTGCCAGTGTCCGATTAGGCCTCGATGATTACCCAAAGCTCGATAAATCCTGCGGGAAAATTTTTTTTCCTCCCTTTTATTCTGTGCGCGCATTCAAGAGAAAATATATCTCAACGATAAAAATTTATGCAAGAGTATTTATTCACCATTTTTTGACTCTGTCTCTCGCGCCAGCTGTCGTCCTCACGCTGCACTTCGCTCATCCGTATTTTTCATACTCCACGCGAGGCAAAACGAAGAGAAAAAAAAATCTGGTAGCGATTTTGCTGCATTATTTACATCGCGGTTGGCCTGGAACACCGCTCACTCCCCCCATTCTCAAACACCCCGTGACCATATCTATATTTTTTTCGCGCATTCAGGTATATACCTATGTTGTTGCCTCTATGTATACCGCGGCGTGGGTTGTCGCATAAAGCTCAGATTTTATTACAAGCGGATTCAAATTCCGCACGCCGCGAGCAGTTGCGCGCTGAGACGAGTGTCCCCGGCATCTGCGCGCGAACCAAGGCCTTCTGTGAATATAAAAAGATCGACCTGGCGCAAAAAATTCTCTCCCCACGTCCATAAACCATTGCGTATATTCTATTTCACACGAGTATAAAAAATTTCTTTTTTTATCGCTACGTATTATAAAAATCGCATGGAAAAAATCACAACACGTCCGCTCTCTGCAAGGTAAAATAAAGAAATACATTGGAACCAATGACAATGATGTATTTTCTTGGAAAATAAATTTGATACTATCAAAAATCAGATTTCTGTTGAGTCAAAAATTAAAAAAAAAATTTGCAGAAAAAAAAATTTTTTTTCCATGATAAAATATCGAAAAAACAACGACATATACAAAATATTTACATAAGACCTTTTTTGTAGAAAATTTTGCCTTCTAAAAAAAAGAACTCTTGAAAAAAATTCATAAACCCGATGGTTTACCAGATATTCCTTAAAAAATACAACTTGGCAAAATAGCCTATGTCGCATTTCAAATTTCTTCGACATTCACCGCCGAGCATTGTTTAAAAACAAACTTCGTCCGAACTTTAGGTTATTTTTCACGATACTTGACATTGAATAAAAACTGTTGAAGGTCATTCGAAGTGTGCTAGCCCTCTGGAAAAACGGTCTGACAGAGACATCGGGAAAGATTTGTACTCGAGATGGTAAAACGAGTCACTTTAGGGCCATCAAGAGTCAAGCCGGTCAATCTAAACGAGCGTTATCTAACCGAGCCCTCTGCCGGAATCTAAATAACGCAGCGTGTCCGCATGATTCGTGGCATAGCCGCAACGCAGAGCATCAGTCTGGAGGCCTGAAAAAGCCATTGGCAGGGCCAATGGATCTCCAAGGAGTCAACAGGACACGCTGCTGTCGCCGATAAATTATTCCGCACGTGTCAAAGTGCGATAATGGGGCGGACGATGGGCCATGGCCGCGCGCGATGTATCACCAGGCGTTGATGCGGAGAAAAGTGTCGCAGGGGTGAGCGCGCGCGCGCGCGACACTTTATAACGGCGTCAGCAGTTGCTACATATCGCCAGAGTTTAAGAGACTGCTGCAAGCTGACGCCAAAGAGAGTCGGAAGGGTCGCAGGTATGATGGCAACCGATGAGTCTGACCCCGACGACGAGGGCGCAGTCCAAGTGGCCGGTGACAATCGACTACGAGCGGCGACAGCTGCCGACTCAATAACTTTTGCTCGCAGGGAGAGAAAGACCCGGCGACGCCAAATTAGTCGACGCCTAATAGTTGGTGCAGCCTGCGCAACATGCTTCTCTGAATCTCCGAGACGATGTAGGTTACAGTTGGTAATTCAGGCGAACAGTCTGCAACCCTCTCGCGCGCACACTTGACGCTCTCTGTCCCTGTGTGCGCCTTTCGGGCCTCTTTCTGCTATATATGGCCGCGCCGCGTCCACCAATCATAATTTTCCCTGGGCTCATTCATCACGCGGCATGTGCCGGCCTCTCTGGTTATGCACGTGTTGCCCTTAATTGCAACGCGTTAACCCACGCCGCGAGTCCATTTTCCTCAATCTCGCGTGTTCGATTTTGACTACTTCATAAAGGTATTTTAATTATGCGCAATATAATCATTTTCGATTTGACATACTATTATAAATTAATTGCAATAATTTTTTTTAACAATTCAAAACAGTATAGAGGACTGGACGTAATTGAAACACAGTGCCAGTTGAAATAATGACGTTTAAAAATTAGTAGATGGAAAATATGTTAAATTTTATTAAATATTCATGCAAAGAATAATACAACAATGCGTCAGGACAATTTTTTTTGTAATAAGATAAGATAGAACAGTTGGAATAAAATATTTACTGTTTTAGCATAGAGACTTTTTAACAGGTTAAAATTTTTTTAAAAATGCAGTGTATTTTTATATCTTTGAAAATAGCGACTTTTTTGATGTTTTTTTAAAATTTATTTTTATCTCATTTGAAAACGAACAAAAAAATTCCAGTCGAGTTTTATTCGGGTTTTTTTTTTATCTGTTTTTTAGTGAAAATTAATAGGATGAATTTTTTTTTTACAGAGAGGAAGACTCAATGTCTGAAACGAAAATTCTGGCAATGAAATATTCTTGTTGGAGAGTATAGTGTGAATACATAAAAATAGTATAAATGATCGCAGACAGAAAAATGTCAGGTGACCATTCGTTTTGCTGAGTTTTTATTGGAGTCAAAAAGCTCGCGTTCCCATTTTTACCCGCTGGCACCACATAGATATAGTCTCTGGGCGTTCATGACGGCAAAATGCGCTATATCGCAGCGTCCAAAATTTACTGGCGACCCTGTGGAAAACAATTATATAAATTGCGCAACGGAATTTGCCGAAAAAGCACGCCAGTCGCAGATTAAATGCAGCGGCATTTACGTTTGTCAGCTGATGCTCGACGACCGCAGTGTAGCCATTGCACTCGTCCAAATGACACTGCACCATAAGCCGCACTCTCTGTCCACCTGGAATAATAAAATTAAACTCTTTATAAATTTACATCTATGCCTGACAGAAATTCCTAGTAAATTCCCCGACAAAGCGTTGAAAACGCCGTGCAGGCCGAAAATTATTCTCTTACTCCAACGATCATTCCAAATATCGAATTGTAATTTCAAAACTCAATACGTTTCATGTTTAGAACTCAAGAAAATCAGTTAGAATTTTCCTGTCGAAAACTAAAGCTTTAGAATAATTTTTGTCGATAAAAATATTTATTAAAAATTTTCAAAGGGATTTACCTTGAAAATCACCCAATTTTCATAATTTTTTTAGTTTTTTACTGATAGCTCGGTAAATAAACGTGATAACGAAAAATATTATGAGAGTAAAGTGATTTAAAATTAAATTTCCTACAAAAAATGTAGAATAAAATTTCTTGATATCTCACTTTGTTTTCGAGATATTTTAAATAATAACAATTTTCAAAAATCCGAAATATCATAAAAAATAAAAAAGTTACAAAAAATTTTACTGAACATTTTTTGTAGTAAATTCAACTCTGAATCATTGACGTCGTGTAACATTTTTCGATATGTCGTTTATTCACCGAGTTATCGTGCAAAAACCGAAAAAATCACGAAAATAGCGAAATTCTCAAGAGCTATCTCTTTGAAAATTAAAAAAAAAAAAAACGTTTTTTTCAAATCTATAATAAAATGATAGAAAAAAAAAAATTAACGTTCTTAAAAATTGAATATGTAGTCATTTTTTAGTACGGTTTCTATTTAAAAAATTTTTTTCGATGAAGAAAATTCTGAATTTCCCAAAAACAACATGATTAATATTTACTATAATTATCGAGTGAGACAGACGTTATAGGAGATCTCAATTGAATAATTCCAGTGTCGTCATTAACGATGCACTCATCCTTAAACCAGATTTTTGCATAAACAAGCATTGCAGGCTGCAACGTGTGGGAATTAATCACTTCAGTTTACCTGCTGTCCTCGCGGCAGTAATGACGTTTTGATGAGCGAGAGGACCATGCGCCATTCATGCATATCGGCTGGAGCTAACTAATGGAAGCATGCCGATAATTACGAGCAGCCTCGCTCTCGAGTACACTAAATGTTTGCCACCAAGCGACAGTAATCATCGTTACACCAGCCCACCCCTGCGGCCGAAGTTATCTCTGCGCGACTGCTCGATAGACGAGTATATAATGTCCTCTCGTAATCAAAACAGAGATTAATGCTCGCGTGAAAACTATCGAGAAATCGATCCCCTCTGTTCATCGACTTTTGTGTATGCATATTCAACTTTCACTCACCGCACTTCGGGAAACGTCCGCACTGACTGAAAACCCGGAAAGAACTGTTATATAGTTTTCGTGGGAAATTATCGATAATTCCCCTGATATCTCTGATGTTTAATGATAAGACAGCAGGCACTGAAAAATCAATACTTTAGACGACGTCACCAGTTCTTCTCGGGCTTTCGGTGAGTGCAGACATGTCAAGCCTATATAATAAACAAATTTGTGCACTCGTGTATGAGCAGAAATTCGTCACAACTCCTATCGTCTTACATCGCGGATATATCATGGACATTGAGGGCTCGTAAAAAAAAATGGAATAAAATCGAGCGAGGGTTGAGCGTGTGCTCGACGTCATTCTCCTGCAAGTCAATGATCTGTGCAATCATTAAATCTCTTCTTTTTCACCCTGGCAGTCGGGCTTTTTTCTCGTTTTCTTTCTCACAACACAAAGCCACGATGACTCGCAATTTTCTCGACGAAATGTTTCGTCTCACGTAAAATGAAAGTGCACTAAAAGCTCAGAATATGTTGGATCATCGTACTGATTGCTGATAAAAAAATATTAGATCACATTATATCATGTAGAATTAATTTAATTAATTAAAACTTGTTGATTTCATTAGAAAAATGGATTAAAATTCAATATAATGCGAAATATAATCTCGATGAGAAAAATATTTTGACGGAAAAATTTTTTTCAAGTGCTGAATATTCGGAAAATATGGATACTTGATTTTTTTTTTTTTCTGTATGAGTGAAAGAATGGTGTTTTTAATGAATAGAGCCAGAGGAAACAAATGGAATGGACAAGTGACTGAGGCTATAAAATTTTATCGCTGGGTCAAGTTTCCTGAAGTAACATTTTTCCCAGGCTTTTGCGCGATGCGACGGTTGCGCAAGGGTGGCCAGCTTCTCATGTCGTCTCTCTCACAAGGGGCCAGCAGAGAGTCGGAAGAGTATATGGCATGGGTAGTGTGGCGCGCCATTGTTCGAGCGATATTTCAGCCACGGGGTTGCTGCCGGAGGGCGGGAGTCAGCTGGCTGTGACATGCCGCCCACGCCGCCAAAGGGGAGCGCTTAGAAGCACCCGAGGCTGCGAAAGGGAACTCGCGAATATCGTCCTCTGTATACTATCCACTCTTTTATCCAACGATAGCCCGAGACTTTGAGGCTTTGCTACCATTTTGTCCACACTAGATTCACAGTCATCATCTGCTCTGTTCAAAAACACTTTTTTAAACAAAAGTAAAAAAAAAATATACATCAATTTTTCAACTAAATCTCAAGCACTGGAGATAAAAATTGAACTAATGATGGGATTATATTTTTAAAAGCATGATAAACCGACTCAACAAATCATCAAGGACATTCTTAAGTTAATTCTAATGTTTTTTTTTCGCTTAGCTGTTGGTTTAAAGGTTTTTTTTTCAATTTTTTTTCATTTATGTAGCAGAATTTTATATCGGAATTCCATCAGCACTAATTCCCCGCAAAGTTTCTCACCGCTGCGTGTTTTGAGACTCGCACTTTCCGCGTCGAAGCGCGTTTACAGTCAGAGGGGCTGAACGGGGGAGAGAGTTTAATAATTATTATTCATAAGACTCTCCAGAGAGTCGGCCAGGCGTGAGACTAAGCAAGAAAGATGTTCCGCAAAACAAGGGTCTCGCAACACAGTACAGCCCCATATACAAAAAGATCTCGCTCCTTCTTCATCCCCCAGAGCGGCTGCAAGCTCGCCGGGGGATGAGATACTCGACTCAGTCGGGTAGAAACCCAATCACTTCCGGCGTCTGCGCCCATTAGGACGCCGCGACGCTGACGTTGGCTGACGTATACCTTCGCTCTTCTTTTTCTATCGCTTTCTTTTCTTCTTTTGCCTTATCTCAAGCTGCCCCTCGTCGTCGGAGTCGCGTATAGTTGTGTGTCTCGCTTTCGACCCTTGCACATCACCGCAAAATAACACGATTCTATTGTTCGATAAGCGCTGCTGCTTGGCTGTGAGCATCAGCCCTTTTTGCTTCATGCCTCTCTCGAGCTAATGACGCGCCACTGCCTTGATATTGGAGGCCCAGTGTTGGTTGTTCTGCTCCAAGGACTTCCGGAAACATTCGACAATCAAAAGAAACAAATTCTTTTTTTACTCGAATCTCTTTCAACGTTTGTAATATTAAAGAAAATTCGATACTTTAAATTATTGACATTATAAAAAAAATTTAGAGATATTAATTTCATAATTAACTTTCATCAAAAAATTGGCAGGCAGGTTCTTATAAGATTGTATACTGTCGTGAGGGTCAACTAATCAAAAATCGACATAAATTTGTACATCAATTCCACGTTATGCCTTTGATTGATTAGCAAAATTTTTAAGGGATTATTCGTTCATTCTGTAATTGGAGAAATTAATTCGTAAAGTTTGAATAAAATACATTGGCCCTGATATGCTCAAACTAACGCATTTTTAATTAAAAATAAAAATACATTTACTGACCACAATCTAATGAAAACAAGTATAATTATCTTCGATAAACAAAGAATTGAAATATTTTAATCATGGAATTTAATGTATTTTTTTTTTGTTAGTTCGGCCAATATTTAAAAATAGAGCACCAATGCTGCCATACCACAAATAGAAACTCACATGGCAGCACAATCTCAAGTTTTAAATTAAAAATAGCATATATTACGAGTTTTCTTAGAAAAATTAATAATCATCACTTTTTATTTGACACATTATGGCCCTATTTATTTATTTTCATTTCGGTCGTCTGAGAATACTTAATACAATGTCTCTCTGCTATTATAATGATCTTAATGAAGACACTAATGCGAGTATTTTCGTTTGATTGCAGGTTTATCAACGCCAGACGTAGAATCGTACAGCCGATGATTGACCAGAGTAATCGAGCGGGTAAGTCAAGCCCGATGCAGTCACAACTCGTATTTATACACGCACAACAGCCCATAAATTATCAAACTGGAGGATATTTCAATTCAATGCCCAATTAGAAATTCCCCTATATAATAGGCAGCATGAATTTCTGCGGAAAAAACGGTGATAACGCAGTTTTAAGTGACTTTTATACTTGATTAGTGTCATCATTTCCAACAGACATAATGAGGCTTATCTAGAATTAACAACATACATGACTCCATCTTAATAAACGCCAGATCTTGGTGCATTAACGGAAAACTACGAGTCTCATCTGCAATATTATCGAATTAGTTGGATAAGAAACACCTACTGCATTAGCAGTCCACGTTGTCTGTCGAATTACCGACGGTGGCAGTGTGTGATTATCTTCAAGCGACATGTGGGAATATAGAAAAGACATTGAGAGCCATCTTAGTTGATGATTATGCACTCTTTATTCGAGTAGAGGCACGATAGCCGTGGAAGAGTCCCCTTTACGAGCGAGGAATCACTTCGTTTGCAGTAAAAGGCGAGAATGAAGGCAAGGGTGTATAGATCCTCAAGATTCTTGAGGGGCTGCTGGTCGTCGGAGTGGATAATGTCCTGGATAACGCTCGGATAACGGTGGGATAATTGGTAGTGGTGATCAGAGCGAGTTTTACGATCCGGCAACACGTCGCGCTCTGCTTCTTTCCAACTAAACTACTGATCGTGTGCTCACGCCGTTGTACACCAACCCCTGTTCTCGTTTCTTCGGAAAAAACTACACCCACCTCGCAGCAGGGCTCTCAGGAAAATTCTCCGTGTGGCTGAGGGTTGTCTAACCCAACGGCCGAAACACGAGGCGATTCGCGCACTTTTACGACTGGTCCCCTCATAAACACTCTTCGAGTTACGGCTTGTTTGTCCCGCAAAGAAACTCTGGGACATGTGAGTTGGTTGTTAGGCCGTCATCGGGTCCTTTTATCCTGGTTAATCGTCCAAAAGCTCGTTATTTTCCAATCACAATATTTTACTTGGATTTTTCATGGCTTTGATTCACTTGATTTATCTTTCAATATTTTAGTATTAAATTCTCGACAAATTAGTCGACAAACAAATTTATTTAACATTATTTTCAATTAGTCGAGGAGACTGGAGGCAATTTAAACACGGTGCTAGTTGAAACAGTGATGTTTCAGAATCAAAAAAATATAACCGATCATTGTAATTAAATTTTTATGAATTTTCATGAGAGGATATAGTGTTGAAAATTATTTTTGTTAAAACTGATTACTTAATAATTATTACTTTGTACAGAACAAATTTTAAAGTTAAATTTTAGAATTAATTAAAAAATAATAAATAGTTTAGCCCTTAAAAATAGCTTAATTTTAAGTCGATCGTTCGTTTTTGAAATGGTTTAAAATAAAAAACTAGTTCTTCAGGGAGAATGAGTTGATTTTGAAGATGTAAAAAATATTGCTAGTAACTTTTCTACACTTGTTTCAATTTCTTGAGGTTTCTTTAAATATAAACATCCCCGAACTAGTTCAAATTAGCTGCTGTCACCCGACCGAGAGGGTGTGTTCCATAGACACGAGAGCGACAACAGAGAGAGACAGTGGCGTGATATAATGCACTATTGTCGTTCGTTGAAGGCTCTTCGTCTGTCCGCAAAGTGGAAATTCGTGTCCTCTCGATTATCATCCTGAAGTCAATCCTGATTACGCGTCCACTATAGTCTTTATATAGTTTCTCTGTCTTTATCTAGCGCGTTCATTAATTTCCCTCAATACCGTCGTGTAGAAAAGAGTATCTCACAGTCAGAACCGCAGTCTATTCTCATTTTCTTCCACTCATCGCGGGGAAAATCTTGTGATTTATTGATATCCTTTCTGCTAAATCCTTTATAAGCTTTAATGAGAGATGTCGTCAAGTGAATAAAAAATAAAATCTTCCCTTTGGGAGATTGCTTGATGTTTGCGAATGACTTTGCTAATTTCCGGAAGTGTTTTTGTTGTTATTATATTTTTTTTTTTCTCAATATATCTAGAATTCCACCGAGGCGTTTTTCTCCTCCCTTCGACCAGTCCATTAGACGTTAATAGCTGATACATTAGGCCCCAGGGCGGATTTTGTTTTCCGCGACTATACGGGATAAATGTATTTTTCAAGCGGTCGAATCGTCCCTCATGCTGGCCACTGGGAATCAAATCGATCTTCCACTGACTCAACTCTATGAATATCTCATAATGCTACTTAAACTTCAACAACTGATGTTCCCACGATAAAGCTATTTTTATCACTTTACCGGTAGACTTTTTTCTATTTGACAGGCGAACAAACATATCGAGAAAAAAAAAAATCGTTCGATTCACCTGTCAATCTTCGACTACAGTATATTCCTGACAACGATAAATCGAAGGCAAAGTTTTGCCATTTGGTTTTTTTGTGCAAAGGAATTTAATGGGCTAGAAAAAAGGGTTTCAGTTAAATTCGAACGGTTTGTTTTTTTCATATAGATATTCGCGCTAGAGGATCATGATGTAGAGGCACGGTTTATGCCCTCGCATTTGACTTTAATATGTTTTATAGAGTATTTTTCTACATTCCGCTCGTAAATTCAACTGCCCAGTATTTCCGCGTACACGACGGCTCGTGTTTCCTCTCGTCTCGAGATTGCATTAGCGCATAATACGTTTAAAGCCCGCGACAGACACCCAACAAGAATCGCGTCCAACTAATGATACTCGACCCCTGCATGTCATCCATCACTCTTTCATTACATGAATTGCCTCCACTCCGCCTACACGAGCACCATTGTCATACTTACAATCATCTTACACGTGCTAGAGAACAAAAAAAAAATATTTTTTTCCTCTCGCAAATCACTTTTTTCAACAACTTTATTCGGTTAAACATGTTGTTGACGACAAAGCCAGAATACTGGACCATTTCTGCCGTTTTTATTTGTTAAAAAATATTTTTTTTTACCATTAAAACAATTTACTAAACATTAATAATACGTTCTAATAAATATATTAGATAAATAAGCAAATGAACAATTGTATGCATGAATAAAAAATGGATTTCTTGATTATCATAATAATTCACGAGAATTATAAATTTATAAATTTATTTCTTGCTTTAATAATTATTTTAATAATACTTTAAACTATTTTTTTCATTAGGTCATATTAATAACTAATAAATCTAGAGGATTAAGCTGCAATTAATTTATTTAATGGCCATATAATGAGGGTTGCATTATTTTTCATTGTTATAAGAAAAAAATAAAAATTGAAAAAAGAGAAATTCGTTCGAGAAGTTGATTATAATTTTATTATCTTGTAAATGTGAAAATTGAAGGTTAATTTGTCGACTTTAGGAAGAGAAGCGACCACAGAGAGAGCAGATTTAATACAGTAGCTGCTAATACTACTCATAAAAGTCGAATCCCTTTAAAATCCCCCTTCAGTCACACACGCCAGTCCAACTCTAAACTATAAACCCACAGTGTATCGTTTTACGAGATACAAGCTGTCTCTATTTCTTCTGTGAAATTTTATATACCGTCCCCTACTCATCTGGCAGAGAGTGTCACCCCTTGATTCGGCTGCTGCCAATACCCTTTACCTATATTCTACACGCGTATTACACAACGCCGTGGAGGAAGTTATAGCTTGAAATCCAAATGATCGCGTAAAACGAGTATATAAAGTGCGTCGTATTCTCATGAATCGTAGATATATATTCATACGAATGTGTGTTTTATATTCTACTCCGTCAATCGCCGGTGCTTTGTGCAGTAAAACATCTACTGCGTCTTAAAATCTTCGTCGATGAAGCCGGACTAATTTTATTGACAACGGAAAAGCCCCTTTCGTTGATGCTTCATACCAAGAGCTTCTCGAGCTGATGGCTTATACCTACACTTCCTGCGCCACTAGAACGAGGGTATGTACCTATACAGACGCCGGAACGACGCAGTAAAACCGTGTAACAGCGCCCCAAAAGTACCGTAAAGCTGTGCGCGCCACCGTACGTTGCATTTCATGATGATGCTGCGATAACCTCCAACCTTAACATGACACTCGCTTACTATTTTCCCTCACTTTACTCTGAGTAGTCTTACCATACTATCATAGACCAATTGCTTAACGGTTAATAAATAATGTAGGATCAATTTTTCTGCTGCAAAGTGGAATTTAAGATTCAATTTCAACGACGAAAAATTCGATTTTAAATCATGATAAGTTTTACGCAGAATTTTTATTACTATTCAACATAATTGATTGGAAAATAAGAGAAAAATAGTTGATTAAGCGTTTATAATCCAATCAAAGAAATTTTAGTTTGTTCAAACGGAGGATTATATATCCGATCTGCGGCTATTCGTCAGGCAGTAGGAATATCTTAAGATTTGATCGATTTCCGTATGAGTTTCGTTCATCTCCAGCTCAAGGAAAATCTCATATAACCGAGACAGGCATTGCAGAGTTCTATATATATATATATAATCTTAATAAACATCTCTCATCGTGGTAAGAATTATTTGCGAGC
Source organism: Macrocentrus cingulum (assembly GCA_002156465.1). Lineage (NCBI taxonomy): Eukaryota > Metazoa > Arthropoda > Insecta > Hymenoptera > Braconidae > Macrocentrus > Macrocentrus cingulum. The sequence continues at coordinate 21,274 of MVJL01000803.1, read as the reverse complement.
AAGTTGCAACTTTACGAGACACACAGAAGTATTCTCGCTTTCTTCCATCCGTGGCCAGAACGTCATAATTGCGGGTTTGCTTATTACCCGGCATTCCACAGTAGCCAGAGGTCACGGCGAGAGCACAAGCCGTACATCATTCGCGGGCGCGGCACACTTGACTCTCGCCACACTGGCCAATTTCATTGTAATTGCGCCGCGACTTTAGAGATTGTCATTTACGACAAGTTGTATCACTGATATGTGTGATCTCTGCGTCTGAACTTCAATGTATATAGTGTCTCTGATGTCCGAATGTTAAATTTAGCATGAAATTCACTTATTGAGAAAGGCCACTTCCATATCCTTCGTCTTTTAGTATAGCGGTTGCGAGTCGGCGAACATTCGTCAAGCAGTCGCTGAGAGAGGCTTCGTCTCGATAACGCGATCCCTTTCGGACTGCAGTAGAGATAGCGAGTCCAAAAGCGTCCAGCTATCTGTCCAGTTGGGCCACTCCATCTCACTTGACTCCCTTTCTAGGCGCGATATATCCTCCGTTCGTAAGCCCCGTCCCTTTGACCATCAATCAAGCTTGTCAATTTGTAATGGCGATTCTCTGTGTCCATCTCCAATAGCTCGAACACCCTCGTCGGTTTTTCTCCGGCCTTCCGGCGGCTTCGTGTCCCCGAGTATCAGCAGCAACGACGACGAGTTTAACGTCCCCGATGTCGGGCTAAATAAAATAGATGTGCCGGGGTCAGAAATTGGGAAGAATTGCGATGGAGCGACAATGGTCATTCCGGTGGTGACAAAAAACTACCATTCGCAGCATTCTCTTTAGACGCAAGTCCCTACGGAGTCTTTTTCCCCCGTGACTTTTCTCAGGGCCAACGGTAAAAGGGTGCAAAAATTCACTAACACCCCCTCGATCCGCACACGGTCCGAGGCGCCGCCAGTGTCCCAGATATATCCGAGAGTAATATCGCCCACCGACACTCTCGTCACGTAGCGGTGATGTAGAGTTACTTAGAGCCGATCCCTCGCGCATTACGACGCGCGTTTGAAAGGTGCTGCCACTTGGCGCTTGTACGGCATAGATCATACGTTAATTGAAATGGGGCGCCTGAACGCCAGTCCTCGAATACAAACGACCGACTTATAGAAACGTTATTATTTGCTCCGTCACGCAAGTGTATAAGAGGGTGCCAAAGTGGAGGAGCACCGGTTCTGCAGGAACCTGGGCTTACCCGGAAATTGCGTTCCGTCCGCTCGTTGCTATTATATGTCGCCACGACATACATGTTTAGCTAGTGAGAAAAACGAGGGAAATACTGAGTTCTAGTCGTCTAAACACATACAATTATTCATCATCTTCCTCATTCTTCCAGTACCGATGGGAAAGTCACTAATACTGTCGTTTAACCCAGAAAAAATCGGATAGAATTTATTTTTAATATACTGACATTCGTGATATAACTATCCCATGTTTGAGACCGCAATTAAATTCAATATCTTCTAAGGTATTCACTCGCGAGCCGAACCGCGGGCGAAAGTTGTCTGTGTGTTTTATAGCGGAAGGTCAGGCACGTCTAGAAAAATGGTAAAAAATTTATTCAATGCATAAATCAATTAGAAGCGAGTTAGGTTTGACAACGTAACTGTTCACCATGAACGCTAACGACCATGCTAGTCTCATCTGTCAGAGATAGCAAGTGCATATTTTTGTATCTATATCCAGTATAGCTGTCATCCATATAACCTAATTTTAACCGGGAAAACGTGTCCATTTATGTGCATTCGTTTCACAACAATTTACGGATATAATAACACGATGGAAAAATCCTGGCCGACTGGACTATAACTTTAGGCGAGATTTACTAAGCAAGAGTAGAACAAAAAATAGATTGAGCTAGGCTAAGCTAAGCTTGGTCAAGCTTAGATAGGCTAGTCTAGATTAAGTTTGTCGAAGCTAATGTAAAGCAGCCTAGCCTATAAGCACAAGTAGTGTAGAAGGCGATATTACGGAGAAAAAGATTAATCTAAGCGTAATACGAATTACAGACACGTAGATCGGAAGTAAGAAAAAAAATAATGGAGTTTAGTAAATATGCAGTATTTTCTTCATTTAAATTAAAAGCATACTTGGTAGTTTCAAAATCTGAACAAAATTAGTCTCTTCATATTTATCGACAAAAAACACACATAACTTGATGCTAAGAAAAAAAGCACATGCATGTTTTCGTGGCATTGACACCCGAAATAGCCAGAGACGTTGTCGTGAAAGTATCGATTTCCCAAATGCCATCGAGTGTCCGCGATATCGTGCATGTAAACGAGCCCATCTCGTTAGGGAAGAGAGTGTATAAATTGGCGGGCAAGGTTCCTTGGCCGCGGAAATGGAGTCTCGGACGGTCACGATGGCTATGAAAAGATAAGAGGCCAGTTCTCAAGAGCAGTATGGACATTGTCCACAGGCGTATCTGCACGAGAAGATGCCTGCAATCGCCGTGTGGTCTTGGCCCCTTCCAATCTCCGGAGATTTTTCATGCCGGATCGCGTCCGGCGCGTCTTCATCTGAACGTCTGCATCTCGAGGGTCAGCAGCTTATCTTATCTCGGTAATGGCCCTATCGTTCGCCAAGCAGCATTGGCGAATTTCTGACGAACACACACACACATACACAACGACGCGACACGCCAATGACAGCGCATCAATCATCAAAACGAAAATCGCCAACGGGCCAACTGCGATGGCGAATCACGAGATGGATTCGTGCCCCTCTGTCTCTCGGCGCCCCTTAATTATCATAATTTATAGCCGATCAGTTAATTAAAATATCTAAATACTCTACGCGCGCCGTATAAGACCATCCCCCCCGGACCGCCCCTCAACCATTTTATATATGCGCTCATACATGCCTCATACCTTATAAATATTAAGTGGTTTATGGACTGTCCGTCCCTCTCAATCATTAATTATTTATCGTGTCAACTAAGGAGCTTCAGTATAATACAAGTGTGTGTATCTCGTTTGGTTTTATATATTCGCCTGCAGCATCCGCCAATGCGACGATATTTTAGTGAATCCTTTTCTCTCTCAGTCATATATTATGTATATGCACACAGGATATTTGTCCTCCGCTCGCGATGTATTTATGTGACGATTGATTAAATGTACATTGGAAAAAATATATTCTTATTATATATGTATGAGTATTTGTGTGTGTGTCAATATGTATAAAAATCGAGGCTGAAGAACTGGGTTAAAATATTCCGATCGACGTCGCACAAAATTAATTTCCTACCATCTAAAGTACATCCATAAATTCAACAATTTTTTCAACGTCTGATATGCCCGACTGTTTGTTTTTTTTTTTTGTATAGCTGACTATGAGCATAGCTGTGGAAAAAAATTCTAGATTTTTCGTTACTCTGAATCCACAGTACAGAAAATTATTGTTTTGAAGGATTTTTTTTGTCCGCTAACCTGATAGACAGTTTATGAGAGATCTAAAGTTGTTTCAGCTTTAATAATCCAGGATCGTCTGTACCTTGATACCGTTTGTATCCAAATAGTTGTGTAAAAAGCGAAAAACACAAGGCGATGCCGTGCTCGAGCTTGCGGGAAAGAGAAGTTGCTTGCTGGAGACAGCGAAAGAAAAATAGCGGAAGTCATCGACCTCCAAGGGGCTATATATCACGGGGGTTGCGAAAAGGAGAAAAGCAAAAGAGCTATGTGTGTGCACACGAGTGAATATACCTTTTCTATGCTTGGGAGAAACGCAAAAAAATTCTACAAAAGCGGGAAAAATATATAAAGTGAAATAAAACCAATTTCTACTTAAACGCAAAGTCATCAGTGATTCTATAGCAATAGCCCCGAATTTTCCCTAGCTTACAATTAACCCAATTTCTTTTCTCATCGATCACTCGATTGAAATACAAATATTTTTCTCTGAAAAAATTTCACTTCATAAAAATGAGGAAATGAAAGAATTAAATGCAGATCAGAGTTCAACTGAAACTAATCCAGCTATAGACACCTGATTGATTAAATTTTCGCGCTTACATCGGCCATATATTACGGAATTGAATGGAAAAGCCTATGAGAACATATAAAGCCTAGTAGAAGCATAGAGCAAGGGCCGTGTCAGATGAAAGACTGAGAAAATGAGGGAATCAGGGCGAAACGAGTGAAGGGAGATTCTAGATCCATGTGTCTATATAGAAGTGGTTATAGAGGATGAATTATTAGATCCGGCGTTTCCGGTATTGCGTCGTAGATGACCAATAGTTTCATCGAGGGATTGTTGAAGGTTCCGGAGCACATTTCCGGCTTCCGCTTGCGAATCGTCTCCGCTCGTCGTCGTATTATCTTGGGGATTTTGTCACAGGGGGACAGATTCAAACTCGCGCGAGATTCGCCTCTCGAAGACTAGACGAGGGAAGATCTGCTCACGACTTCCGGTTTATCATCAGCATAACTATTATTCCTGCCAGGCCATCATAACTATACCTCGACCTGGAAAATTGCGATTCGAGAAAGAGAACTTGGCTATTACATGTTCATCTCTTTAAACTAATATATTTCGATAACTATTAGGTAGATAAAATTTTTCTAAGACTCCTTTTTTCTAGCCAAAAAAACACTCTTTAAAACTAATCTGCTAGAAAAATTGCTAGAAAATTTATCTCGGCTGTAGGAAAAAATATTTTACTTTTTCCAGCGTGAAAACCCAGGACGAAAAAATTCAGGCTTTCATAGACACAATTCGAGACAATATATTTTTAATAACTGGAGAGGCTAAAGTCTAAATCAACTATTATTAGACAGATAGACTGTAAACGTCGCAAGAGTTCTTTAGTGATCTGAAAAGCCCAAATTTCCTCGTCCTGAAAAATCAGGATTTATATATGCTGTGACGTTTTGACGCATAACACTCCATGCTTGTTCTGGAAAAAATCGCATCTTTCAAAAATAAAAATCTCGAAATCAGTAGAGGGTTTTACGCGATGAATAGATTTTGAAAAATTAAATCCAAGTCTAAGGGAAAAAAATGCGGTTAATTAGTTGGATATCTGATCCTGTAGCTATACATATTCTGCTGTGGATCTCGAGGTCCTAGGTATACCTCAGACTTCTATCGACGTCCTCCTCGACCTTATCAAAGCTTCCCCTCCTAATTAAACCGTCAATTTCGATGTAGTCGCCCGCGGCGGAACTCCAGCACTGCGAGCTTCCTTCAGAATTTCGAGATGGAAGTTCCTCGCGCTCCTAACTCCGGAAACTGATGGTTGTTACGTAGACTGCTCATATCTATCACACTCTCTCTTCATCATGGCCGTATATATAGCCTGCAACTCTGAGATACTTTGCTAAACTCGGCGAATGGAAGAGAGCAAACTTCGCTGTTGTAGCTACTGCAGTTGGTGTGTCGTCGCCAAGCAGCCTCCTGCAGAAATCCGCGAGCAGACGTCTCTTTGGTGGCGTCGACCAACTCGCTACACACCCCTCGTCGTCGTTGCCTTACCTCAACGCGCTTCGCCAGGCCGCAGCCATAAGTTACTACTAATGTTGTTCTCGTGTTCGGCGTTACGGAGTCAGCCAGGGATTTTACTCTCCTGCTCACTCCCTGGTATTAGCAAAAATTTAATTAGCTTACCGGGCAACATTCAGCTACTTTATCCACTGGAAAATTTTACTTCTCACGTACACAGCTGCGAAGCGATTTAAATGAATAAAAAGATTTTTTTTAACCTTAAAAATAATTTCATTGATCAAATATGATATTTAGAATATTTTATTTAATGTAAAAAAAAAACTGCTGCATATTAATTATTTATATCGTTAAAATCAGTCATTTTAAATTGACGTCATTTCATAATATCCAGTATAAATGATATGCAGCTGTTTATTGAGTAATTAGCATGAAATTCGAGGTGGAATGTTTTTTTTTAGCCTGCAGAAATAGTTGAAATAATTAATCAAGCTGTCGAATTATTAATTTAAATCAATTGCACAATTTCAACATTAAAATCCAGTCCATTGTATCGTTATAAAGTGCACTTGGAGCTGCCAAGTGCTTTCGTTGAATAATAAATGTATTAAAAGCTGTGTCACTTGTAATTATGGTTGAAAATAGTGTCCGGAAGCGATTGGAAACCTCTGGCCTAGAAATAGTGGCATGTCTATACCTGTCTCCCTCAGTGGCAGCCAGCTGGCAAAGGCATAACCGTAACTCGCCTGGAGGCAGAATGAATCTCTAGCCCCCGTATAGTAGTATGGTATAGGGTGTTCGCTTTTCCTATTTTCCTCCGCCTTAAGCACGAAATCGTTCCTTGGAGCCTTTGCTGACGATATTGCGCGCACGCGTTCCCAACATTAAATGCCACAGTGAACGCACTCGTGAAAATACTCGGCTATCGTCAAACTGCACCCTCCACGTCCGTATATACATTATGGCACACTCAACCCCGACGGTGTGCTTTCTCGCAGCTTAGCGGACGGCAATTAACGGCTGCCTCATTCACCCGCACTAAATAAATTACGAAGGTAGTCGCATAAAGGGTCCCAGCGTGCATATGAGGGATCCCAGGAAACAGAGAAGACAAATAGAACAACACACACTCTCCACCCTCTACGGACCAACGAGTTTTACCCGGCTTTATTGCATTACACTGTGTTTTTCCTATCGCCCACTGCAGTCTGCTGGGTTACTCTCGACTTGTTGTATCTTCTTCAGTTGACCCCACTTTGTCTGACGCTTGTCCCAACACAATTGCACGTTTAATGTCGTCTGTCGCTTAGAAATGATTATTAAAAAATTTTTTCTTTCTTTAAAATTTTTTTATTCGCCATTTTTGTAACATTTCGATCTTTGTAAAATTTCATCTGGCTGGAATAAGCTCCTCAAAATTTTGGAATTTCAGTTGAAAAATCCATAAAATCATTTCCTTAGAATTTTATTTTTTATAACTCATTATAACAGCAATTTTAAATCATGATGATTGTGTGCCAGAATTTCGATAAACGCTCTTTCTCCTGTAAACAAATTTTTCAAAAATAAGTTGGATAACTTTATTAGAATAAAAACTTTTTAGAAGAAAAATTCTTAATTTAGAAATTTTTTGTTTCTTATTGAATTTTGTAATTTAAAAATTTCTTTGAGGTGAAATAGTTATTTATAGAAGTAAAATAAGAGAATTCTAATAAATTAGGTTTTTTGAATGTGGCCGCGCGTAACTTAAATTCTCCAGCCACAAAAGGCATAATTCCTTAATTTCCCACATTGCGGTTTACTATGGCAATCTGCGGGGACTCCCGCTGCGCTATCCAACGAGGTTTAATCACACACCGCGCGCGAATGCATCCCTCGTTAGTTGGATAACGCTCGAGTGGCTATATAATACGTGAAGCTACACATTCCACTACTAAGAAAGCCTGTGCAACGCGCGTGGCAATACACTCGGTCTCTCTTCCTCTCGCATATCCCAAGCAGCGCTGTAGCGCGCAGGATCTACTTGCAATCTTTGCCGGACCTAGCAACTATATAACCTCATGGATTGCTCCTGAAAAACACTCTTAAGGGAAGAGAACGCGGGCAATAATTGTGATTTACGGCCCGGCGGGCACAGTTAAACGTGCGCTCAGTTTCTTTCCATTTTTTTTTTCCTCTTACCAACGTATATACATCTGAGAATTAAGTATAAATAATTTTATATATTCCATTGGAATTTTCCATTTTCCACCGGTGAATTTATTATGTCGCGCAGATTAACGATAGTCGATATGATGAAAAAAGGCCGAGAGAGTCAATGGGGATTGATCGACAGAGTTTAGCATAAGAAAAGGTTTGCCAACGCCACTGCACAATATACCATCACAATATCTGGCTCTCTCTGTGTGCCAGAACCCCCGCTTCATATCTCACTCACTCTCTTATTTTCGTCGAGTGAGTGTAGGGTGGGATGCAATCAGTGCCCTTGATTTATTGACGCAATATACATTAAGATACCAACATTAAAACTACCGGGGTAGTCGGTCCCCTCCCATGTGCAGGCCGCCGGGCTCCATTACCGCCCTGTCGATGACAGAGTCATGGATCGATTGAGAAAAGCTGCAGCTCTTATATTTCTCTGCACATTCAATTTTCGAGCAGGCCCTCTTTTTACTCCTCTTCATCAACAGCAGGTTTTGAATCAGGTTTATTATTGCCTTTGAAATATCCTCCAGGCTTTGTTTCATTGATTTTTCGAATCAACAATAGCATACAAATACAATTTGAGTACATGAAAATATAGTTTTAAAGTTAATTATAAAATTTTTACTATTTTTAAACCATTTTTTCCCCCGTTTTAAAAAATCAGTACTCCATATGAATTTTTTGACAATTTTTTCAATGGCTATAATAAGTTTTCTGAAAGAATAGATAATATTAAAAATCAGGATAACACACACTGTACACTGCATAACACGGCTCATCTCGACTCTGGAAATGCTTTTGGTTTTCGCGTTTCATCACGAGACGAAAAACGACGCCGCAAGCCCAGAGAATCGAGGAGCCATGGCAACTGATACCCCGCCAATTATAGAACAGAGTTCTAACCATAGTAACGTGTAGTGTTTCCGCCTTTGTCCGCAGGTCCAAGCGGAGCTTACAGTCCGGACGCGACAATGGGCTACATGATGGACGGACAAGCAGCGAGCATGATGCACCGACCCCCTGGCGACCCCACGTTCCACAACCAATACCATTACCCTCCAGAGTACTACGGCCACCATTTATAAAGGTAAGAATAAACAATCCAGCATGAACCTTTGCACCGAGTGTCTTTGCGTATGAAACACAGGAGAGAATTTTCTCAATTTAATTGATTTGGTTGCAGCTGAATGCCTAAATAAGTGGAGTCGCCGTGGGGAAATGGTGATGGGATGAAACCTGGCATCTATCGACCGGAAAGTTCTCGGCCGCGCCAGGACAAAAAGTGCCGAGGCCTGCCCTCTGTCGGAGACACAGCGGGCGGCCGAAATCGCGGCGAATACGAGTCAGGAAGAAAAATCCCGCGCCGCGAGCGAACGACGGCCGAGGTATGAACTCGAAATGAAAATGCGGCCAAAGGATGGAGGGCGCGCGAGGGGCAAAAATTCATGTGATTGTTCTTTGTACAAATATCGCGGTGTAATGTTGTAGTGATTGAGATATTAAATGTTAAATTTTAATACCATCGCAATCGAGAGACTATATTAAGTGATATAGGCAATTCTAGCGGGCATGTACATTACCAGGTGTTCGCGCAAAATTTCTGCGCGCGTGAGGTACTATATTTGTGGGTGTCAGAGGCTCGTGGATGCGCCGCGAAAGACTAAAGATTTTGGAAAAATTAAGAGAAACAATTTTTAAAAAAAGCTTATATTAGTACGAGCGGTCGAGCGTCGAGACATTCTCAACTTAGGAGACATGAAATTTGTACAGTTCTTAATTATTAATAAATTTAATGATTAAACCGAAGTAATTATAAAGTATATAAATATATAAATATAAATAAATAATGTGCAGGATCCTCGTCCCTCGTTGTATAATATAATTTTAAAATTATGATTCAGTATAAACGAAAAAACAAACAAACATATTGTGTAAAAAGCGTGGGGCACACACGCTCGGGGCTGCAAAATTCAAAAGTTTAACGAGGGTGCGAAGAACTACGGTCTCTGTCATGATGACTCGCTCGTCCTAGGGATAATTAAAAATTAATAACTACAATTTATGATAATATATTGTGTATAAATAGTTAATTCAATTGAGCGAGCTAGGGTGAGACAGGGCTAATGTCTGTTATACGATTGCGAAAAACAAATTGTATACTTGTAAATGTGTGTATGTACGTGGGTGTAAGTATGATTGTCATGTTGAAAATGATTTAGACAGAATTTCGTGAATGTATTCGATGGAGGTACAAAAAGTTGTTGGGAAAAAGGGGATCTATCGGAGGTGGATTGCAACGAGGAAGAGCAATGTATCATAGAAATATACATATTATGTGAGTAGTAGATAATTATTAGAGCCCGAAAGTATCGTTCGTTTATTTTCCCTCCATTAAAAAAAATTTTTTTTTTTTTAGTTAAATGTTTTTAGACAATTTTACAATTTTTCTATAGATGCACACACACTTAAATTCCGACACCTGAGCTCTCTGTACTCCTGATGACGGTAAAAAAAAAAAAACAAAAAAATTCGAAAATTTTATATAATTCACGCATGCTAAAAAAAAATTTTAATTTAAACATTCAAAATTTTCTTTATTAATTTTGTCTTCCTACGTGAGAAAAACAATTTAGGTATTATTTTTTATAAAGAAAAAATGTCGCAAAACAAAACAATTTGTATGTTCTTAACAAACTTGGGTTTGTTATATTTTAATTTTTTTTTTATTTGGAAAAAAATCGATAAATATATATTAAAAATATGAAATTTAATGTAAAAATGTTTATCATTATTTTTCCACAATTCTTGTAATTTTTTTTTTTTAATTTTATTTTGCAGGAAAATACAGAAAATAAAATATATAAAAGCAGGATAAAAAATTCCAAAATCTACATTTTATATCTTATGTTTTCCATAAAATCAATCTCACCCTTATTCTCGCCCCACGAAGGGAATCAATTTACATATTTCTAAAATATCGTGCCCCGATATACGTAAATGAAAAATATGGAACAATGATGTAGCATTGTAGTACTTAAACGAGAGGAATTTTCGACTATTCTTTGCGAGATAATAATGAAAAAAAAAAACGTGAACAAAGAGAACAAAAAAATATTTAGCTGAATCCTCCAGTGATTTAACGAAGGAAAAATATCCGCGTATTTTTTTCTCCCCACGATTATTGTCGGGATATACTTTTGCGCGGCGAGAGAAAAGGTAACTATTATGCAAAAGAAATTTTTATCGAATATTTTCAATACGCCAGCGAATAATACGATTTTTAAAAAAAAAGTCTGTAAAAAAAAATAATTATATTTACAAAAAATGGAAACAAATCATTGTAAATTTTCCATACTCTCACACGCCGAGCGAGCCAGGCTGAAAGTGACTGCATTCGATTTCAAAATGAAAGATGTAGCGATTCAGTTTGCCAACAGGATTGTCTGCTACTCAATACGTCGATCCATCTCGTTGACAATGCCGTGACGTGTTCAGTCAAGCCGGTCGGTGTTTTAGTATACTAAAATAAAAAAAAAAAAAAGGAAAAAATACCCACGTATACCGAAAGACTCAGGTGCGAATGTCTACCGTTCATCGTTTTGATTAATTGGCATAAATCGTGTCCGTCATTTGCGTACGTGCCGATTCGTCAGATAAATTTGGAAAAGCTTTTTATCCGCTTGCTCGTGCAAAAGACCAGGTCGAAATGGCTGACGACGAGATTTTTCGAAACTCATCGCGATGTCAAATGTTTATTTACACTCGACACAAATACACTTTACTCGCTGGAACTTATAGGCAGATAAATCCACTAAGGCTGTTTTACAAGCCCATAAATTCGTCACGCCTTTGAGAAACAAAAAAGAAGCAGAAAATACACAAAACTAAAAAATGGAAGAAAAAACATTTGTTTCATCGTGAATATCTTGATAAAAACGCCATCCACAAAATTTATGCTTGAGATCATTTTTATAGGAAATTTTCATAGCTTTAAAATCGATCTCATATAAAAATTCGATATCACTATTAGTTACTGAGATATTCACGATTAAACAGCTCGAGATATTTTTTCGCTCCTTTTCTCCACAAAGCAATAGAGACAATCAAGTGTTGAAAATAAATTTATCGCCATCACACAGTCTTGTCTTACTGTCAAGTATTTTTACGACATTGGCAACTTTTTTACATGATGTATTTGTTGATCAGTAAATTGTTTAATTTTGTTGATAGCCAATAGTCAACAGGGTACTCGTGCAGTGACGCGAGACTTGAAATGTCTGTCGTCGTCAGTAAGTTCGATTGAAAATCTGTCATTGCAACAGCAGAATTTACTTAATACTCGAGGGAATTTCAATTGGACGGTCGTTAACCCCTTATGAATAATAAAAAGTGTATAGAACATTGAAAAGACAGTCACGAGTGACTATAACGATCCTCCAAGCCATCGTCTTAAACTTATTTATGACGGGAATGTCTGTATTACGTCTCGATAATTTAATAATCGAACTTGAGATTTATTTTATTATTTTTTTTTGTATTAGATTAAACGTTCGAATCTAGTTTAAAATACTAGTCTTCGAGAGTGCGTTGATGGATTTTGTGCAATGTATAACGAGGGCCGAGGAGTCGTTTATTATTGAAGAAGAAAAAAAATACTATATGTGTATATTTTGTGCGGTTAACGATCGATATTTGAAATTGGGTGTTATATGGTGCAAATTTATTTTTTGAATAATTAAAAAAAAAAACACAATAGTATAATGGTATAATTGTTATTGCAATCGGCATGTTGACGAAAATGACATGAGGCATGTATTATTAATCTGACGCATTGGCTGTTCGTTTATAAAAAAATGAGTTCATTCGATTGAATCATCGCCTTAAAAATGTATACGAAATAAACAGTAAGGTATCTAAATAATAATCATGTTTAGAGGGTAAAATAAAATCGAGTTTTTATGCGTCGCGATACGAGCGAGAAAGATGAGGGAAAGCGAGTGTGCGAAATATAGTTTAAGTGTATGAAAGCATGTGTAGAGAGAAATAAAATGCTTGTGTGAGGGTGATAACTGAAAGAAAGAAAGAGTAATGTATAATAATTATTGTATAATTACGAATGATGATAATACGATTATGACGTTTATGATAATGATAACGATGATGTATAATAAGCTAAAATTTATTGTCTCGTATGGAATCAGATTTTTTCCACTGTTTGCGCATTGATGACTATTGACACCTAAGTAAAGGATGGCAAATAAATTAAAAAAACAAAAAAAAAAAAAAACAAATGAAAACGATGTTTTTTAAATTATTTATCTATATACACTTTTTTACTATTATCCTTTTTTTTTTACTTGTTGCTATAAAAACTTTTCAGGTTTGAAATTGAAAATATTTTTAAACTTTATAAAATTTAAGAATTTAATCAGAAGATATAAAATTACAAACTTTTAAGATTTGAAATATTAACGAAATTTCTAAAATTTTTAAAATATGATTATTTTCAGGAATCTAAAATTTTTCATGACTTCAATAATCAACGTTGCGATAAAAATTTCAACATTATAACGAAATTCGATAGCATAGATTTTAAATGTTAATATCCTACAATTTTTAACGATATAATGGATTTCTCAGTTTTTAATTTTTCAATACTGTTGTTCAATAATAAAATTCAATGCTGGATTATCGAAATTTTCGTAAGTATATTTTATTCGATTCCAAAAATGTCTATATACAACGAAAAAGAAAATCTTAACACCTCGCATAGGATATCTTAACTGAGGGTTGTTAGCGAATTGTCGATGGCTTGTGCTTTGTTATCCATCCCCGTGGAGAATCGCCCCTTTTGGCTTGGTGGGCGAAAGGGTGTTGTAGCTGTATAAAACGCGCGTTTGCGAGCCGCACGCATCCAATGTATAAATCCATAGAGATCTTTCCAACTTGCACACCCGACTCTGAAATATGATAGGTCGACATACAGGGGTGGTGCGCGCGCGTACCATCCTAGGTGCCAATTATCGCTGATGGTTATTCCATGGAAATGGACCTTGTTAGCAAAGTCGAGAATCAGAAAAGGCACCAATTATTTTTGCCATGTCACTTGGGCCTATAACGATCGTAGGTTTCGTGTAGTTTACACTTGACGTCTATTGGCCGCTTGAAATAAATTCTACGAGTCACTCACGTTGGGTTCAGCCACGCGCGCTTGTCGCAGTATAATACTCTGGAGTTAATGACACTGTGGTAATTAAGATTTTGCTATTAAAAAGTGGAAAAAAAATTTTTTCCAAACGCTGTTCAGACTATCGTCCGTTTACGATTCGTTGGATCGTGGGAGAGCGGCGATATATCACGCCGCTGATGTCTATACGAGCAAACAATCTCGTAATGGCCGAGACTGACTGGTGGTGGAGCTCGGTAATGAGATATTAGAGGCGCTGCTCGAGGGAGTGCCCACTTCGGGGGATAGGAGCGAGAGAATACTACTCTCTGGCATCTCTACTTGCCTCCTATATACATATAGCCCTCGCTTATTCGAGAATACCTATGTAGTGTTATGGAATAAGAGTATCGTTTTCCCTCCAGGGACGTGATTATGCCGATGAATACCACGCCAACATTCCAGATATCTATACCTCCTGCCTAAATTTTCCTCTCGGATATTCCGAATATTTTACTCGTGAAAAATGAAATCTAGTCTATTGTTGACTTTGCCATGAGGTTTTTTTTTTTATAGATGAATTATTATTGACTGAGATCAAAATTTTGAGGATTTTTCTTTCTCAGTTCATTTCATTCATGTAAAATAGATCTCTGTAGATGCTATATGAAATCTATAAACGATTCAACATTTTAGAATCAATCAAGTTCGAAAGTTAAGCACTCACCAAGTTCCGTATACTTGGATGAATGACCGCGGTGTTTCAAAAGTTATTTCGTAAATTCGATATTCAATATTTTTTGTTTCATCAAGTTGATTATTTTTTACATGATGTAAAGCACATGTAAAAAATAATATTTTCATCATTTTGATAATAATTTAATCACCAGAATTTTAATCAACATTGATTTCATGTTAGCTATATTAGAAAACATAGGAATTACAACTTAAATTAAACCTGAAATACATTTAACCTGAATTATAACCTGAGATACATTTCCAAGTTCATCCCTACAAAAAAATTTCTGACAGTTGGAGCGAAAAAGTTTTGAGCAATTATTATGAACCTGTGCTTGTTGCTTTATCTAAAAGTACATATAGTACATTGCATTGCCGCAGGGGATCTCATTTGTTAGACCGTTGACGGTGCGCAACGTGCAACAATACGAACTTCCTTGGTGACGCTATCGCAGCGCTGTCGATGGACGCGTCCAGAAGTAAAGCGCGCGTTGGCGGAGGGCTTTTGGGCCTCTCACATCACCCCCGAATGGACAAATGGGTGTCCCTGCATATGTAAAAGCACCGCTGTTCAGCTCACCCTCGGCCGGCCATTTGTCAATGTCAAGGCGCGAGCGCCGTAGTCATGGAAACACCCCGGCTGCAGAGCGAGAGAGACGACCGAGAGGGTTGCTTCGCGCCACTACCCTCGCGCGTGTATTTCCCCTCTTTGTTGCACCCGCGCGCCGTAGAATAACACCCCCGCGACGTCGTCGTTCACCCCGAGTGCGCTCAACTCGGGCTTGCGCACTTTTTTCCGCCGAGCTTTCATCCCCCGACGCTGAGGGCAGCTCACGACGACGCGCTCATATTCTTCCGCTACTTCTTTCCTTCATTCTTTTTCTTTTTTTTTTGTTCGCTGGCTGAAGAATAAAATTCACGACGGAATCCTCATTGTCTAAGTGGAATCGATAGTGGTGACACACAAGTTCGTTCGCCCTGGATTCAGTAGAAATAGTCGGAATGGGTCGGACATGAAAAAAAAAAAACGAATGAAATTGGCGATATTGTGTTCACTCACGCGATTACTCGACAAATTCTCGTAATATGTTAGTATTATTTGTTAGTAAAAACAATTATTTAATCGCTTTTTGACTCATCACAATTTTTTTTACAACAAAAAAAAATTTTTTCTCTCTCAATTCATGCAAAGTTTTTTATTTCCAATAAAATTTCTCTTTTTTAAACTACAAAAAAAACTACGAAAAAACGCTTAAAAAATATAATTTTTTTAAATAAAATTTGAAAATTAATTGTTTTTTTTTTAATTTTTTCAATAGTTGTTTATTTGAACAGTATTAATATTAATGATAGTTGATAATTGACGTTTTTTAGTATTTTTTAAATAGTATTGTTGATTGATAAAAAATTGTTTTACACTAAAAAAAAAATTTAATTTCAAAATTAAACGAGGTAAAACAAAAATTCCACAGCAACTTTTCATATAAATCTGTGGAAAAATTCCATTTTCTTCAAAATATTCTCCAAGGATTATCCTGGAATTTATAGACTTAAGGAGATAAAAATGATAAACGACAAGGATTCATTTGAACAAAAAAAATCAATATATTTTAAAATTAAAAAAAAATTAAAATATTTAAAAAAAAATTGAAAATTTAAATAAATTAATTTCTTTATACAATTTCAAAAAATTTTTTGTACTTAATATTTGATTATCCTTGAAATATATATGATTAAAACTAAAAAAATATATTTTTTAATAAGTCAAATAGTGGTGTAAAATTTTTTCTCATTATTTACAGGCATTAACAAAATTTCAACTTTCAATAATTCATGAACTATAATTTAAAAAATATCTTTTTAAGTGTTACAACTTTTTTTAAGACTCAATAAACAATAGAACGTTTACTGTACACATGAGAGATAGCAGTATAAAAAGAAAAATTTCACGTAGTCATTTGACGCACGCATGTACGGGGGTGTGTAACGACTGCATTGCAAGACAGCTCGCTTAAATATGCAGGATGGGCGGCGGCAGCATTGTAGCGTGCTTGTAGAGAGAGAGCAAGGGGTAAAACTCTGAGCAACTGAGGGAAACGACGAAGAGGGGTTGCGCGTGTCTAGCAGAGTGGGGAAGTCTCGTACAAGCGCTTGCGCAACGGGTAATGATTGACTGGTTCCCTGGCAGCCAACAGACAGACGTTCGCCCACCCTGGACTACTTCCACCCACCCTGCGAGAAAGCTCCCTCTCGCTTGAAAAGCTCGCGATATAAAACGCGCTTTGCTCTTTCTCTTGCTTTTGCTTCTTCTCTCCTTCGTCGTTTTTTCTCGCTGCCACTGTGCTTGAGTGTCCGAATCTCTCTTCCTCCCTCTGTTATGTATATTGCTACACCCTGTAGCCACTCTCTGTGTGCACTTGGATCTCTCGTTCCTTGGTCGTTTTGCACCACACACTCCATTCTCTCCCTTTATCGCGCACGACTCTTTTCACTCGCGCGAGCTTTTCTTCTTGTGTTAAAGTATTTTGACTCTGCATTCACCGAGTTCCAAGTCCTCTGGCTTTAGATAAATTTTTTTCCCTACTTTTTTCTCAAGTTTCGATATCGATTTCGTACTGTTTTTAATCAGTGAATCATATAGTTATGTAATTAAAGAAATAAAAAATACAGGAAGAAATTTTTAATTTTTAATTTTTAATTCTCTTTCAATACCATGAAAATTATTCTCATATCCATTGAATAGTATTTTTTTCTACACCAGCAGTCATTTGACTCCCATTACGCAACGAGAGTTAATGGAATATTCGTGAGTGTTATTGAGAGTAATAAAAATTGACAAATGAGACTACATACATTCCAAAATAAAAAAAAAAAAAAAGTCCGAGAGAATTTTAATTTCCATGAAATTCCTTCTGGTAATGGGACGTCAGGCAGTTTTCCATTGCATTCGTGTTCATTCTTTCGTTTCTTCTTCGTAATTTTTTTTTTATTTTTAAAATTTTTTTTACGTTTTTTTTTTTTCCCCGCGGCATTTAATCCAATACCAGCCAAGCGTCCATCAAGCACGGACGCAGAGGTTTTGTCCCGTGCGCGCATATACATATACACCGTAAATTCGCAGCTGTGCATGTGGTGCGTGTCGCATAAAGCGTAAAACCAATGTGAATTACGATGCTATCGCGTTACATAGCTCGTATGCCATTCGACAATTTTCTCGTGTCCTTTGCTCCGCAGCGATTTATACAATTTCTCATGACGCGGCCGAGAGAAAAACTTTTAACCGCTACATATTACTTTATTGAGTGATAATAGTGGCCGGAAAAGGTGGGGAAATTTTTTTTATGGATCAATAGATCAGCGGGAAAAAAATTCAGCATGTTAGTTATTTTAATTGTCCTTGAGGTGAAAATGGAGAAGAGATGTTAAGGACACTCGTTGAGGTCGTTTGGCCACGCTCGACACTCGACTTTGCGGCTACGGACTTGATAGCCATGGCCAAGACGCGCCGTGTTGCGGCAGCGACACTTGAACCGCGACGTTGCAGTGTGTTTCGAGTCGAGATAAATATCCCATACCGTGCAGGAATTCAAGTGCGAACAAATTTGTATTCGCACGCTTACACGGTCAATGGCTTTTGCCTTAAATGGCCTTACAACGCGCGAGGACCCTACGCTAATATAATTAATCCTCTTCTACCATGTATATATACGCACGCAATTGTCCTCGTCTACCTTTTCACTCTAGGCTCCCTCTATTTTCTCGGCAATAATAAAATAACATTATAAAGTTTCATTATATTCAGACTATTTAACTAGTTTAAAAATATGCATTAGTTGATTTTATTTATTTTTTGCTATTAATAAAAATAAAAACAACTTTTTATATTCAGAATATATAGAAAAATATTATTCCAGACGTTTTTTACACTACACAAATTTTTTTACACTAAAATTGTCGGACTAAAATTAATTTTTACTTTTAAACTAATCCTCACGCCGGATTAGTTCAAAGCCTCATATCAGCACATTTCCAACTTTACCGATTTACGACACACAATCGAAACGGATAAAATTGAGAGCGAATGAATAATAGCAGGCAGAAGTCGAGCGGGAAGGGTCTGATGAGGGTCTGTATATCTTAAACAGCGAAGCTAAGAGAGGAAAGCAGTATTGCTGGATGTTGTAAAGGCCATTGACGCAGATGGTACGTACCGCAAGCGAGAATTTGGTTTTCTCACACATATACACACAGCCTGCAATTGGGCGCGCACAATCTGCAATGAGGGGTGAACCTCCATCAAAGTCGTTTTCCAAACAACACTAACTGAAACAACAGCAGGTGCCCAACACCTTTCAACACGCCCCCTCCATAGATCTTGGGTTGTTTTGTGGCGGCTTGCGAGAGAGACGCGCATCGCTCTCATCCCTGAGTGCAAGATATATGGCCGAGGCACGCTGCCTTGCATCCGACTGATGTATCAAGCAGCCTCGATTTTAATGGGCCACATGGAATTACTCCTGGATCACATATGTTTTGAATTCACCCCTATCAAATATCTTTTTGCAGCGCGCTGTCTCCCCGAGAGCTTTCTCGCATTCGAATGGATATAGGCGGAAAGAGACCACGAGCGCAAATTAATGGACGAGTGTTACTCGTAATCCCATCCAGGACGGTAAACAGAGCGCGGGAGGCCCTTCCGCGATTCTTACGCAACGATAAATAATGATGTAAGCTCGCCCGGATCTAGCGCGGCCCGCGTGGATTATCTACCCCCTGGTGCGCACAGTATACCATCAGCTTCTCCCTCACCTTTTTCTCTCTTTCATTATTTTTTAATCGAGAAGTCCCTCTTATTTCACTGCATCCACAAATACCGAATCTACTGCATCCGATTCTCCAGACCAAGTATTTACGATTTTATTGCTATATTTATTTTTTATCCCTTTGTAAACCTAGTAAATGGATAGTGAAACAAATATAATCATAACATAATATTATCTTTTGTTTATATATAATAAAGTTGGAAATTTTTGTACAGAGTTGGCGTTGCAGCCATTAATGATAATGAAATGAAATCTGCACGATTTTTTTTTAAGGAATTTACTACCTAATCCCAAGATATCCAACTAATAATTAAAATAATTGAATTTTTTGACACGCCCTTTGGTTAGATATTGAACTATCAGACACAAAAAAACTTTATAAAAGAAATGGCTTTTAGCTTTTTTCACGTTTCGGAATATATTGATATCTTTTTTAACAGAGAAAAAAATTAATATAGTAATATGAAAAATTATTTATACTATATAAATATAAGTAAACAATTCTTTAAAGCTTGATAACTTTATTTATTAGAATAAAAAAATCATTTTTCATATAGAAATGTAAAAATTCAAGACTCAATTTCCTTAATTTTTTTTTTTTTTCAACCTAATATCAACATTAATTCATCAATAATAATATTTTCCCATATTTCAAGATTTAAAAAATGGTAAAAATTGCTAAAAAATAATGAGACTTCAACTAAAGCATTTTTATCGAGAAGAAAAAAATTCAGTTCAATTTTTCTATTAACTGTACATATTTGAGTAAATTTATTCTACTGTCAAAGAGTGATATTTATAGTTGATAGATTCTAGTGCCGCGAGTGGAAAAAAGGGATAACAATTAGAAACGACTAATATTTAATAAGAACAGAATAGAGTCATCAAATTCCACCATGATAAACACTTTATTCACTTAACAATAATGGCAAGTTATAGGCAAGAATGTGATGGTGTCTTAAAGTAACAAGGAGGATAACGGTGGGAGATCGAGTCATTTGTAACATGACTCGACTGAAATCACGAGTGACGGATATATGCGCGGACCGTTCGTGTGTATATATGTGCTCTGCTCTTCATCCCCCCGCCCCCACAACGCAGTATTGTGTATATATACATGTATGTAATCGAAGCGACTAATGCTATTAGTGTCATTGTCAGTTGATTTCGCGTGTGTGCTCAACAAATATGTATGTAGATATTGATTCCACTCCCCGGGGTGCATGAGAGCAAAGGGTTGAAGCGTCTCCAGTCATCCCCTGAGATGTTAAATGGAAAAATACGAGTGTAAGACAGCTTGTAGTAATGTCTATCTCCCCACAACTATTTCCATTATTGAAAATTAATGTGAGACCTAAATTTTCGGTCCTTAACGGAATTAACTGATATTATAGTTGGCAGATACGACTTATTATCAATGCAATTTACAACTTATTATTATTAATAATATTTTATTTCTTTACATGTGAGCGTGCTCAAAAAGAAATTTCATGAAGCAGAAATTTTTTTTTTTCACAAACTCAACAATTTCTTATTGATATAACTGTTTTATTATTTATAATATAAAAATTTATGTATTTTTATAAATTTTTCGATTACTACAATATGTTAAATAATTTAAAATAAATGGATATATGCATTACTTAGCTATTTCTTTGTTATTGTTAAAAATAAAAAAATCTCGTCAACGTGAGAATACTAAAAAAAATTGTTTATACATGAAAAGTCACTGAAAATAATAGTATATTGTTGATACAGGTTCCCATGGGTTGAGAACAATGTGACGACTAGAAGAATAGATACGACTTTATCAAGCAACAGCGTATCAAAATACTAAGCGACGTGCAGGCCATTAATCATGTTTAT